>JAURVB010013741.1:0-19190 GCA_033002965.1 Piper betle | reverse complement strand
TGCCATCTAAAATGTTGAACCATCATGGTTCATTAGTGTATATATATATATATTTTAGTTATCACTTAGGTTTATTAGTAGCAAATGAATTTGTTAATTAATAACACAACACAGTGGGAAAAGATATTTATTGGACTTTTCAACAAGGTGCTTGAGTCATAAAATGTGAGCTAATGGGAAATCGGGCTCCGATACCACCTGTAACGACCCGCCCGAACCGGACCGGGTGTTACTTAAAAATATAGGTAATGTAGATGTAACATTCCAGAACATGACTTGAAATATAGCAAATATGTCTTGCAACATATAATATGAATCATAACAATAAATCATGTTCTCTAAAATATAAAATAACCGTCCCACAATCTCGGACCGTTTCCCATATCCTCATTTATAACACAAGAGAATAATAAGGATGTCCAACTTCATTATCGATTCACCATACCTAGGTTGGTAAAAGAACCACCAACCACAGTTCTATTCTTTAGTCCAAAGCTGCTCACCAGCGAAGGCAATTCCGCGTTTGTGATAAAACCACTAAGCCGCATAATCAAATGAAACAAGCCAATAAAATCCATATTATCATTTCACCTGTTTTTTACTATAGTTTCACAAGTCTTTTACTAATTATCTCTTTGGTCATTCTGAGATTAGTAATTTGTCTCTCAGGTCATTCTGAGATTGGTAAAGTCGTTTCCCAGCTCATTCTGAAATTAGAAAACGTCTCCCAACTCATTCTGATATTAGGTGGTCTCCTAATTCATTTTGAGATTAGTCATGATCTCCCAGTTCATTCTGAGATTAGAAATTGTCTCCCAGCTCATTCTGAGATTAGGTAGTCTCCCAATTCATTTTGAGATTAGTCATTGTCTCCCAGTTCATTCTGAGATTAAAAATTGTCTCCTAGCTCATTCTGACATTAGGTGGTCTCCCAATTCAATTTGAGATTAGTCATGGTCTCCCACTTCATTTTGAGTTTATAAATTGTCTCCCAGCTCATTCTGAGATTAGGTGGTCTCCCAATTCATTTTGAGATTAGTCATGGTCTTCTAGTTCATTCTATGATTATAAATTATCTCCAAGCTCATTCTGAGATTAGTGCCTACAAGGGTACCGGTTTGGGAAAATACAACATTTCATATAGTTACACCAGTTTGGGAAAATACAACATTTTATATAATTATTCCAGTTTGGGAAAATACAACATTTCAAATAATTATGCGGACAATTTAACATTTCAAATAATTATACAGACATATATAATAATATTAAAGGTGCGGCCCCCTAGTCGGACTAAGTCAATTCCTTGATCCCGATTGCGTTACAGCGCATGGTGGTCGAATCTCGGCTCAGGCCGACAAGGGTTGCCAACAAGGGAAGGTACAACATTTAAATTATTATACGAACCTGGATATTTCGAACTCGCACCTGCGACTAATGATCCTAATCTGAACGAGAATATAAAATTATACATAAGTATAATTTTATTCGAGTAGAAATGTATGCAGCTAAATATCTAATATATATATCATATTCAAAAATATTAAATATTAAATTATCAACAAATCTAGTGCGATAATTAATTATTCTTGTGACATAATCATGTAAATCCTACTTCACATTTTAAATTAATTATCTAAATCATAATTAATACCTAACAGTTGATAAAATAATGATTACTTATAAACAAGTATTTAATTTTTCCTTTGCGGTGATAATTACTTAACCTCAATCTTGATGATTTAGTTTACGGTTATAATATTTAATCGCTACTATTATTTACAACAATTTAATTAATTAAGTTGTTCAATTAAATTATTTAAAATAATTTGTATTATTTTAATTCATAAATATTATTAATAGATTTATTGTAAATTATTTGACTTTATAAAGTTTCGAACTTTATTTATTTTCATTATGTTATTTAGGTTCGACGCGAGTGATTGCTACCTGAGTATAGTTTAATAACTCATTTTCTACATTACTAACTCGTTATTAAAATAATCACTTTATTTACCTAATATTAAATTTTAATATGGCAAAGGTAAAATCTTTATTTTATTAATTACTTATAACCCTCCGATTTAATTTAATCGCCTGAATTACACCCATTAATTATCGACTATTTATCGAGCTAGGTGTTATTTACGAGTTGGTATTATTATTTAACTCGAGCTGTGTCAGGGTCAGACATTATTTACAAGTTTCCCACCTAAGGTAATTTTTTCCTTCTTCTTCTTCTCCGGCATGCTCTATTCCCAACTCCAAGTGCCCTCCAGTCGCCGCTTCCGCCGCTGCCACCAACCACCTCCGGCGGCCGTCCATCGTCGTCATCCAGCTCCGCCGTGTCGTTTCACTGTCACCCCGGCCAACTCCAGCCGCCTTCCAGCCGCAGCGACGCCTGCATTGGCTGCCTAGCAGCACGCTTAGATCGCCGAAACCACCGCCGGTTAGCGTCGCCGCCTCAATTGGGTAGTCTCCTCGACACCCTCGACCTTCTATCAACCTTCCCGGGCCAGATTGCAACTCGTCGCCTCCCAGGACGGCCGAACTTCTTCACCCACCGCCGCGCCCTGTTTTTGCCGCCGTCCTCTGTTTTTGGCCATTTACCACACCAGGCCAGCATTCACACACGTGAGATCGACCCTACACTGATCGACGAAGTGATTAGGATCATCTTTCGACGTCAGAACGGCCGTCCCCACTGATTCCCGGCGAGGCTTGCATGTGCTTGCCCATCTCGCCGAAACAGGGAACTCGTCCTCAAATTTTAGTTTCTTTCTTGTTGATTTTAAACTTTAATTCTCACGATTATAAAGCTTATTATCAAATTGACAATATGCATGCAAGAAAATTAGGAAGAGGGAGATAGGAAGAATACCTAAGCAATGAAGAAGACACACCGGTAAGGAAGAGGAGAACTAGGCGGCTAAGGTGAGAAAGACGCCCCTACACCCGTATGTGAAAAATGACGTCCTCTTTCAAAATTTATAAACATGAAAATGATGGCTAGGGTATGTGAAAACACCCGTATTTACTTAACCGGGTAACCAGGTAAAAAATAAAATGGGTAAATAATTAACTTGGTAAAGAATATTACACGTTCGGTCCTTCCCGGACCGCGTTCAGTCCTTCCCGGACCGCGTCAACATAAAATTTTTTTATTATCTTTTTTCACGGTCTTTACAAGGAGAAACACTTAGCCTTGGCTGAATTCACCTAAAAGAACTCTTACCCAGCCAGTATAGGGATGGCACCATTTGAAGCCTTATATATAGTAGGCCTTGTAGATCTCCATTGTGCTGGCTGGAGTTGACCAAGCTAGTTATAGTTGGACCAGAGATGGTGAGGGAAGCAATTGAAAAGGTGAAACTAATTCAACAAAGACTTAAGGTAGCTTAGGATTGACAAAAGAGTTATGCTAATACTCGAATGAAGGACCTAGAGTTCCAAGTTGGGGAGTTTGTGTACCTAAAGACATCTCCTACAAAGGGGGTGATTATGATTTAAAATATCAGGGAAATCGAGTTGGAAATTGTGCATATAGACTAGTATTACCACCAGGTCTAGTGGGAGCACACAATGCCTTCCCTGTGTCAATGCTAAAGAAATATGTATGAGATGAAGATCATATCATCACCAATTTTGAAGACTTAGAGTTACAATCAGATTTAACCTACGAGGAAAAGCCAATTCGCATCCTGGCAAGAGAAATGAAGACACTCAGAAAAAGGAAAATCCTTTGGTAAAAGTATTGTGGAAAAATCATGGTTCAGAGGAAGCTACATGGGAGACTGAACAAGAAATGGCAAGGAAATACCCTAGCCTATTTATGGCATAAGAGTTTATATTTATAGTAGCATGAACTGATCCCGAAAAAATAAATAAAATTAATCATGATTGTTCTATTGCCCGTTATAATATTTCGGGGAGAAAATATTTCTAAGTTGGGGAGATTGTAAAGACCGTGGAAAAAAAATTGGACGCGGACGCGATTCGGGAAGGACCGAACGTGTTATATTCTTTACCCGGTTAATTCTACCCGATTAATTATTACCCATTTTATTAATTACCCGGTTAAGTGAAATACGGTGTTTCTACATACCCTAGCTGTCATTTCATTTTATTTTGTGAAGGACGTCCTCCACCCTAGCCTTCATTCACATTTTCTTCTCTTCCTTGTCAGAGCGAGCATCCTCCTTGTTTTGGGTATTTTCCCTATCTTCTTTTCTTTTTCTTTCTTCCATTGGCAAGCACGTAGAGTTCATGTTTAGACATCACTATTTCATTTATTTGTTGTTGTTGGTGGATATCATGATCTGTTTAATAACAGTTGATTTTAATGTTATAAATTGTTATAAAAAATTTCATTAATCTTAATTGATAATCGTGAGGATTAAGGTTTTAAATCAATAAGAAAAATAATAATAATTTTTACACGACTGAGATCCATGGCCGACGAGTTCCCCTGTTCGGAGAGATGGGCAAGGACAGGCAAAGCTTCACCGGGAATCGGTGGCGACTGTTGTTCCGATGTCGAAAGATGATCCTACTCTTTTCATCGATCAGTGTATGGTTGGTCTCACGTGTGGGGATGCCGGCCTAGGGTGGTAAAGGGCAAAAAATAGAGGACAACGACAAAAACAGAGGCGACAGTGGTGGGTGAAGAAATCCGGTCGTCCTGGGTGGCGATGGGTTCCAATCTGGCTAGGAAAGGTCCATAGGGGAGGGTGTCGAGGCGACCACCCAATTGAGGTGGCAACGCTCGCCGGCGGTGGAATTGGCGACGCGAAAGGGTTGCTGGTGTGGTGGTGCAGGCATCACGACAGCTGGAAGGTGGTCGGAGTTGGTCGGGGCAACACCGTATCGGCATGGCAGGGCTGGGTGGCAGCGATTGACGGAGGCTAGAGATGATCGTTGGCGGTGGCTGGAGGGCAGCTGCAGTCGGGAACAGAGGATGGCGCTGGGGAAGAAGAAGAAGAAGAAGAAAATTCTCTTGGGTGGCAAACTTGTAAATAATGCTTGAAATGGTCCGAGACTGTGGGATGGTTATTTTATATATTGTCATATGCATCAGAACTTATTTTTACGATCTATGAATTTTAGACTTAATTGCGGTATTAATAATTCATGTTCTGGAATGTTTATGTTCTTGCATGTTACGTTTACATTATTATATATTTTAGGTAACACCTGGTCTGGTTTGGGTGGGTCGTTACAACTCTGGTAGGGGACCGTTGCAGGAGGGTCGAAGATGTTGAGGCGACCACTAGATCGCAGTGGTGATGGTCACCGGCAGTGGGATTGGTGACGGGAATGAGTGCAGTCGTGGCGGGTTCGTCACGTTGAGGAGGCCAGGGGGTGGCCGAAGCTGCATGGGGTGGCACGGCAACAGCACAGTGGTGCTTGGGGGCATTGTTTGGGGGCAGGGTGGCGTGGTTGATGGTGGTGGTGCGAACATAGGGGCAGCGAGGGTTTAAGGGCGAGGAAGAGAAGTATCGAGAGGGGGGGGGTGGGGGGGGGGCGTGTTGTTGGGGAGAAGATGGTGTTAGGGTGTTCGGTGGCAAACTCGTAAATAACAAATAATAACCAACTCATAATAAATCCTAAAATAAATCCAGAAAAATATGGAAAAAAATCCATAAAATATATTACAAACCATAACACCACAATGACATGTTCTATAATTAATAACCCACCCAACTACGCTATAACGCATCCTACTGTGTTATTCGGCCTAAAACTATTTCTACAAACAAATATATAAAAAAATATAGTGCATACTTTTATATATTATGATAACTCATTTTTGATCATCTTTTAGACGTTATCATCATATACTTGAGTACACTTACCCTCATCGCTCATTACTCACGGTTGGCCTCGACTCAACATGTGGTTAATGAAACTGACTCACCCGAACTGACGGTTGAACCGACTAGTTCACTTTAGTAAAACTCTGACTCAAGTCATTGGTTTTACAACCTTCCCTCATTAAAAAAATTTTGTCGTTAAAATTTTAACCAAGGAAGTTTCAAGCTCATCAATAATCTGAATAAAAATAATCTCTAGTAAGGTACCTAGTTGTGAAGCTGGTTGCTTGAATATCTCCAAGTATCGCTTCTTCATCACATCTTTGCTTTCCCATGTAGATTTTTCAACTCCTCTTCGAGTCCATTGCACTCATACTATGGGGACTTCTTTTCTTCGGAGAATCTTCACTCTGTGATCAACAATCTGAATTGCATCTTCTGGATACGTCAGGTCTGGTTGTAGTCTATTTCTCTGAAGCTAACAACATGAGAGTTGTCTGGATGATAATTCTTCAACATCGACACATGGAAGACATCGTGCATAGCTGATATAGGTGAGGCAGCAATGTTAGCTTGTAATCCACTGGTCCAATGTGCTTGATCACATCAAATGGTCCAACATATCGCGGATTGAGTTTCTCTCGCGTCCCAAATCTCGTGTTTCCCTTAGTCGGAGAGACCTTCAGGAGAACGTGATCTCCTAATGCGAAATGAACCTCACGTTTGCGCCGATCAGGATAACTTTTCTGCCTATCCTAAGGTGATCTCATTATCCTCCTAATCCGCTTCACCACTTCCTATGTCTATTAGATCATCTCTAGCCCAACTACTACTAGCTCGTTGCCCTCCACCTAACACACAGGGAATTGACATGGTTTGCCGTATAGTGCCTCAAATAGTGCTATTCCTATCATTGCCTGATAGGTGTTGTTGTAGGAGAACTCCAGTAGAGGAAGGTGCTCTTCCCAACTTCCTCCAGGATTTATATGGTTCTCTTAGTCTGACCATCTATTTGAGGGTGAAAAGCTGTGCTGAACCTTGATTTAGTGCCCATAGTTGCCTGAAAAGCTCTCCAAAATAGAGATGTGAACCTTGGATCCCTGTCTGATATGTTCTTCTGTGGCACTCCCATGTAGCCTGATTATTTGGTCTCAGTACAACGTGGCCAAAGTGGTCAGTGGGTAATCCATCCTCATTGGTATGAAATGTGCGATCTTTATGAGTCGATCTACTATCACCCATAGTGCATCGTTCTGTTGGTGGGTCCTAGGTAATCCGACTACAAAGTTGTACGCTATGCTTTCCCACTTCCACTCTACCGCTTCCAATGGCTATAGCGTTCCACCTGGGCGTACATGTTCAGCTTTCACTTGTTGGCACACTAAACATTTGGCAAGTGAGTCGTATACCTATCTTTTCATTCCTGGCCACCAATTTGTTCATCGGACATCAAAGTACATCTTCACTCCACCTGGATGCACAAAGCATCTCGATGTCTGAGCTTCATGAAGAATCGTACATTGAAGTCTGGGACACTCTAGAACATTTGGTATATAGAGTCAACTTCTAAGTTTGAGAAACCCATCTGCATCTCTGGTCAATTCCGGATGTGTTCCGTGTTCCAACCATTATCTTAACTCTGGATCTGCTTCATGTGCAATCATGATCTGATCAAGTACACTCGAATGAATAGTCAGTTGTGCCATTATTCCAACCAACTGTTTCTGGCCTATAGTGAGCTGAGTCGCTGACATTGCTGCCAAACCTTCAGAGTACGAGACTCCTGGCCTCTTGCTCAACGCATCTGATACCACATTCGCTTTGGCCTCATGGTACCTATGTTAATCTCATAGTCTGCTAACATCTTCAGCCATATTCTCTGTCTGCTATTCAAATCCTTCTGTGTGAATATGTATTTTAGACTTTGGTGATAAGTTAAAAGTCTGAACGATGTTCCATATAACTGCTGCAAGCTCCAGGTCGTGTGTAGGATAGTTACACTCATGCACCTTGAGCTGGCGAGATGGATATGCTATAACCTTATCCTTCTGCATCAAAACACAATCTAAGTCAATCCCTGAGGCATCTATATAAACTAAGAAATCCTCGTGTCCCTCAGGCAAAATGAGGATAGGCGCCAAAGTCAATCACTCCTTCAGCGTCCAAAAACTCTGCTCACACTCATTTGTCCATTTGAACCGTTCCTCCTTCCTAGTCAGGCATGTTAGAGGGGTTGCTATGGAAGAGGAATATTGAATAAACTATTTGTAGAATCCATCTAGGCCTAGGAAACTCTCGAACCTCTAAAGGTGTCTTTAGCTGTTTGCACTGGACTATTGCTTCTATCTTGGCTGGGTCTACTGAAATGCCTGATGCTTAGATGATATGGCCGAGAAAATGTACTTTTGACAACCAAAAACTACACTTTGAAAACTTCCCATACAATCTATGCTCTCTCGATTCTACAACACCATCCTCAGATGCTGCTCATGCTCTTCTCTAAATGAAGAATATGCCAATATATCATCTACAAAGATGATCACAAACTGGTCTAGGTATGGACTGAACACTCTGTTCATCAAGTCCATAAATGCTGTTAGGGCATTGGTCAATCCAAAAGGCATGACCAAAAAGTTGTACTATCTGTAACTCATCCTTAATGCAGTCTTCAAAATGTATTCTGCTCTAATCTTCAACTAGTAGTATCCTGACCTCAAATCAATTTTCAAGAAGATGACTCCTGAGTTCAACTGATCAAATAGGTAATCAATGCGAGGAACAGGGTGTCTATTCTTAATAGTCGCTTGGTTTAGCATCCTATAATCGTGCATAGACGCATGCTTCCATCCTTCTTCCTCACGAATAACACTGGTGCACCCCATGGGGAAACACTCAGTTTGATGAATCCTTGATCCAATGTGTTTGTAACGGTTCCTCGAGTTCCTTGAGCTCAAGAGGTGCCATCCTGTAAGGAGCTCTCGAGATCGGTATTGTGCTTGGCATCAACTCAATGGCGAGGTTTACCTCTCTGTCCAGCGGCAATCCAGTAACCTCTTTGGGAAATACATCAGTGAATTCTTTGACCACTGGTGTAAAGACCATGGAAAAAAAAATGCGAATGCGGTTTGCGAAGGACCGAACGTGTTATATTCAATACCCGGTTAATTCTTATATTTTATTATTTACCCGGTTACCCGGTTAAATAAAATATGGGTATTTTCACATACCCTAGCAGTCATTTCATTTTATTTTATGAAGGACGTCCTCCATCCTAGCCTTCATTCGCGTTTTCTTCTCCACTTCCTTACCGGCGTGTCTTCTTCCTTGCTCAGGTATTCTTCCTATCTCCCTCTTCTTAGTTTTCTTGCATGCATTTTAATTTGATAATAAGCTTTATAATCATGAGGATTAATGTTTAAAATCAACAAGAAAGAAGCTAAACACGACTGTTGGCCGACGAGTCCCCCATTTAGGCGAGATGGGCAAGCACAGGCAAAGTTTTGCCGAGGATCGATGGGGATGGTCGTTCTGACGTTGGAGGATGATCCTACTCTCTTTGTTGATCAGTGTAGGGTTGATCTCACGTGTGTGGATGTTGGCCTAGGATGGTAAATGGCCAAAAACATAGGACGGCGGCAAAAACAGAGGCGACAGCGGTGGGTGAAGAAATCCGGCCGTCTTGGGTGGCGACGGGCTCCAATCTAGCTGGGGAAGGTCGATAGGGGGTCGAGGGTGTCTAGGCGACCACTAGGCAGGCGATGACCAGTGGTGGAATCGGCGACTCAAGGGCACCACTAGGCAGGTGATGCAGGCGTCGCCACGGTTGGAAGGCGGCCAGAGTTGGCCAGGGCGACACTCCATTGGCATGGCAAGCTGGGCGGCGACGATTGACGGCGGCCGGAGATGATTGTCGGCGGTGGCTGGAGGGCAGCTGTTGTCGAGAATAGGGGATGGCGTCGGGAAAGAAGAAGAAGAAAAATTACCTTGGGTGGCACACTTGTAAATAATACTTGACTCGACACTGCTCGAGTTAAATAATAATCATACCAACTCATAAATAACACCTAACTCGATACCGACTCGAGTTAAAAATAATACGAACACGTAATAAATCTTTAAAAATGATTGTTTTAATGGGTTATTAAACTATAGTCAGGTAGAAATCACTAGCGTCGAACCTAAATAGAATAATTTGAAATAATTGAGTTGAATAATTTAAGACAATTGTATTAATAATATTTTTGAATAATATAAATTATTTTAAATAATTTAATCGAACAACTTAATTAATTAAATTGATATAAATAATAGTAGCGATTAAAAATTATAACCGTAAACTAAATCATCAAAATTGGGATTAAGTAATTATCATCGCAAAGGATAATTAAATACTTGTTTACTAGTAATAATTATTTTATCCATTGTTAGGTATTAATTATGATTTAGATAATTAATTTAAAATGTAAAGTAGGACTTAAATGATTAAATCACATGAATAATTTAATATTAATATTGTTGAATTTTAATAGTGATATATATATTAGTCATTTAGTTGCATGCATTCCTACTCGAATAAAATTTTACTTATGTATAATTTTATGTTCTTGTTCAGATTAGGATAATTAGTCGCAGTTGTGAGTTCAAAATATCCAAGTCCGTAAAATCATTTAAAATGTTGTACTTTCCCTTGTTGGCAGCCTTGGTCGGCCTGAGCCCAAATTCGACCACCATGTGCTGAAACGTAATCGGGGTCAAGGAATTGACTCAGTCCGACACAGGGCTGCACCTTTAAAATTACTATATGTGTCTGTATAATTATTTGGAATGTTGTATTGTCCGTATAATCATTTGAAATGTTATACATTCCCTTGTTGGCAGCCTTGGTCGGCCTTAGCCAAATTAACAGAATTCATTGAGTTCGACACGGGGCTGCACTTTAAAATTACTATGTGTGTCCGTATAATTATTTGAAATGTTGTATTTTCCCAAACAGGTATAATTATATAAAATGTTGTATTTCACCAAACTGGTATAACTATATCAAATGTTGTATTTCCCCAAACTGGTATAATTATATAAAATATTGTATTTCCTCAAACTGGTATAACTATATGTAATGTTGTATTTTCCCAAACTAGTAGCCTTGTTGGCACTAAATCTAAGAATGAGCTGGGAGACAATTTCTAATCTCAGAATGAAATGGGAGACCATGACTAATCTCAAAATGAATTGGGAGACCACCTAATCTCAGAATGAGTTGAGAGACAATTTCTAATCTTAGAATGAACTGGGAGACCATGACTAATCTCCAAATGAATTGGGAGACCACCTAATCTTAGAATGAGCTAGGAGAAAATTTCTAATCTTAGAATGAACTTGGAGACCATGACTAATCTTAAAATGAATTGGGAGACCACCTAATCTCAAAATGAGTTGGGAGACAACTTCTAATTTCAGAATGAACTGGGAGACCATGACTAATCTAAAAATGAATTGGGAGACCACCTAATCTAAGAATAAGCTAGGAGATTATTTCTAATCTTAGGAATGAGCAGGGAGACGACTTTTACTAATCTCAGAATGACCTGAGAGACAAATTACTAATCTCAGAATGACCTGAGAAATAATTACAAAAGACATGTGTAATATTAATAATGAAAATGAGTGAAATGATAATAGGGATTATATTTACTTGTTTCATTTAATTATGTGGCTTAGTGGTTTTATCATTAATGCAGAATTGCCTCCGTAGGTGAGCAGCATTGGACTGAAGAATAGAAGTGTGGTTGGTGGTACTTTTACCAACCTGGGTATGGTGAATCGATAATAAAAATTGGACTTTCTTATTATTCTCTCGTATTATAACTGTGACTATTGGAAACGGTCCGAGACTGTGGGACAGTTATCTTATATTTTAGAAAACATGATTTATTGTTATGATTTATATTATATATTGCGAGATTTTATTTGTAGCGACCTGCCATTTTTCACAATATTGTGGGCCTTGCTGGCTAGGTGTTACTCAAAATTTAACAAAACCAACCATATAAAGACCACTCTTAACTGGACTGGGTGTTACTTAAAAGGTTACATGAATAATATAAAAGAAAATAAGTCTAGCATTTCTAACTCAAAAGAACTTATGTTTCAAATGACAATACATGAAGTAATTATCCCACAGTCTTGGACCGTTTCCCTTAGCAACATTTATAACACAAGAAAAGTAAAAAGAGAAGTCCACTTATTATCTATTCACCACCTGAGTTGGTTGAAGAACCACCTTGTCGTCTCTTAGTTTGTATTTCCAGCTGCTAACCTGAGGAGGCAATTCCACGTTAGTGATTAACCACTAAGCCGTATAACTAAATAAAACAAGTCCATAAACTCCCTATCATTAACTATAATATTGGCAGTTGTAACCATTCCAACATGTCCATTTATTAGCTGATGGTTCACTCCACCATGTCCATTAGTTGGCTGATGGGTCAGTCCACCATGTCCATCTATTGGCTGATGGGTCAGTCCACCATGTCAATCTATTGGCTGATGGGTCAGTCCATCATGTCCATCACTAGCTGGCGAGTCCAATCCACCATGTCCGTTATCGGCTGGTGAGTCCAATCCACCATGTCCGTAATTGGGTGGCAAGTCCAATCCGCCTTGTCCAATTTATTGGCTAATGGAGCAGTCCATCATGTCCATTACCAGCTGGCGAGTCCAATCCGCCATGTCCATTATCGGTTGGTGAGTCCAATCCACCATGTCCGTAATTGGCTAGCAAGTCCAATCCGCCATGTCTAATTTATTGGCTGATGGGTCAGTCCATCATGTCCATTACCAGCTGGCGAGCCCAATCCGCCATGTCCGTTATCCGCTGGTGAGTCCAATCCACCATGTCAGTAATTGGCTGGCGAGTCAAATTCGCCATGTCCAATTTATTGGCTGATGGGTCAGTCCATCATGTCCTTTACCGGCTGGCAAGTCAAATCCGCCATGTTTGTTATTGGCTGGTGAGTCCAATCCACCATGTCCGTAATTGGCGGGCGAGCCCAATCCACCATGTCCAATTCTCTTGTGTTATAAATGTGGCTATGGGAAACGATCTGAGACTGTAGGATGATTATTTTAAATTTTAGAGAACATGATTTATTGTTATGATTCATATTATATGTTGCGAGACTTATTTCCTGTATTTCAGTTCATGTTCTGGAATAGTACCGTTACATCAATTATATTTTTAAGTAACACCCGGTCCGGTCCGGACGGGTCGTTACAGGTGGTATCAGAGCAACCTGGTTACGTGTTAGATGGTGGGTTGGACTAGGGACGTTGGCTAGGCTACCAGTCACGGGCCAAAGAAGGTCATAGGCTAGGGTTAGCAACGGGCCAAGTGTAGGAATTTCGGGGACGAAATTTCCTAAAGTGGGTGGATTGTGAGATCCCTCAACTTAATCCCATATCTAAAACCTACCGGGAGAAGATCCTGTTTATAAGTGAGAATGGACTATAGATCTTTAACTTTGGTTAACCATTTTAAAGAAATGACTCAGGCCCACTACGTTGCACTTTGGGCCGGGTCATTAAAGCTTCGGTAGACTCCAGCCAGCACGATGAGAGATCTACAGGGCCTACCATATAAGGCTTCAAATGGTGCCATCCCTATACTGGCTTGGTAAGAGTTATTGTAGGTGAATTCAGCCAAGGCTAAGTGTTTCTCCCAGCCACCTCCCCAGTCAAGTATGCAAGCTCTTAACAGATCTTCCAAAGGTTAGAATAGTCCTCTAACTCTGACCATCAGTTTGGGGATGATATGCTATACTCAACTAAATTTAAGTTCCCATGGCTTTTTAGAAAGCTTCACAGAAATGTGAGGTGAATTGGGGATTGTGGTCGGAGACTATCTCCTTTGGAATCCCATGCAATTTGACAATATTGTCAACATATAATCCTACTAGGTATTCCACTGTTCTCATTGATTTCATGGGGATGAAGTGAGCTACCTTAGTTAGTCGGTCCACAAACTACCCATATGGAGTCATGCTTCTTTTGTGTTCTTGGGAGCTTTGAAATAAAATCGCATGTGACACACTCCCATTTCCACATTAGTATTTCTAAAGATTGCGATAGTCCTCCAGGTAGTTGATGTTGGGCTTTGATCTGTTGGCAAGTATGACACTTAGAGACAAAATCCACAACATCCCTTTTGTCCCAATCCACCAGTAGGTTCGCTTTAAATCCTGATACATTTTAGTAACTCCAGGGTGTATCGAGAACTTTGAGTGATGAGCCTCCTCCAGATATTCCGCCTCAAGTGCATTATCCTTTGGTACACACAACCTTCCTCTAAATCTGATCACACTAATTGAATCAGCTACAATGTCAGGAATCTTGTCCAACATTTTATTCAGCTCCTCATCACCTATTTGTGCTACCTTAACACGATCAACTAAATCATTGGAAACAACCAAATTTGCCAGTAAACCTGTTAGTTGCTCCACCTGTTTGATAGCTACCACTTCTACTGACATGGCCCAAAGTCTAGCTAGCTGCTGACTTTTGTCCACTTTGCCCATTTGACTCAACGCGTTGGCTACCACATTCGCTTTCCCTGGATGGTATAAGATTTGGAAGTCGTAGTCCTTCAAATATTCTATCCACCACCTCTGTCAAAGGTTAAGGTCATTCTAGGTGAAGATATACTTCAAACTCTAGTGGTCAGTGAAGACTTCGAACTGGGCTCCATACAAGTAGTGTCTCCAAATCTTCAGGGCAAAAACCACTGCTGCCAGTTCCAAGTCATTGATTGCATAATTTTGCTCATGAATCTTCAATTGACGAGAGGCATAGGCCACCACCTTACCTTCTTGCATAAGGACACATCGTAAACCCAACTGAGACGCATCACTGAAGACTACAAATCCTTCATTACCATTTGGCAGGGTCAAGACAAGTGCAGTTGTTAAACTCTTCTTTAGAGACTGGAAACTCTCCTCGCACTTACTACTCCATTCAAACTTGACCCCCTTCCTTGTGAGTTTGGTCATCAGTGATGCTACTAAGGAGAAGTGTTTAATGAATTTCCTATAGTAACCCGCTAAACCAAGGAAGCTTCTGATATCAGTGACTGACTTTGGTTGTGGCCAATGAGTGATTGCTTTCACTTTTGATATATCCACTGCAATTCCAGCCTTTGAGACAATATGACCAAGGAAATTTACCTCCCTCAACTAGAAGTCACACTTTGAGAGCTTGGCAAACAGTTGATGTTCTCTCAGAACTTGAAGAGTAATAGATAGGTGGTTCACATGCTCTTCTTCATTATTTGAATAGACTAGAATGTCGTCCACAAACATGATAATAAACTTATCCAGGTATGCATGGAATACTGTGTCCATGAGTGATATAAAGGCCGCTCATGCATTTGTTAGACTAAAAGGCATAACCAGAAACTCATAATGTCTATACCGAGGTTCGGAAAGCCGTCATCTGTATGTCTGACTCCTTTACTCGCAACTGGTGAAAGCCAGATCGATAGTTTATCTTAGAAAATATTCCGGCTATTTTTTGCTGATCAAACAAGTCATCAATCCTCAGTAAGGGGTACCGATTCTTGACTTTCACTTGATTGATTTTTAGATAGTCAATACACAACCAGAGTGATCCATCTTTCTTTTTCACAAAAAGAACAGGGACTCCCCAGGGTGAAGTACTTGGTCTGATGAAGCCTACCTGCAACAACTCTTCTAGTTAACTCTTTAACTCCTCGAGTTCTACTGGAGCCATGCGGTATGGTGCTTTAGAAATTGGTGTTGTTCCAGGTGCTAGGTCAATGGCAAACTCCGCAACCCGCTTAGGAGGTAACCCTGGAAGTTCTTCTGGGAATAAATCGAGAAACTCTGCTACCACAGGAATCATGGACAACTCTTTGGGTTTTGACTCCGACTCAACTAAGTTAGCCAAAAAGGCTTTACAAGCCTCATCAAACAATGTGCAGTCGAGTTGTTTGGTTAGGACAACTTCCACAAATTCTGCCCACCTGATGGAAGAAATCTCACGTCGATGGAAGGTGGTTTTTTCCATGGATTTCCACCAGTAAGATGCTTCGTCCTGAAGCATGCATGTTGCCAATCTCACTTGATGGCGGTGGGGCAGAGACAGAGCTCTAAACACTTTTTCGGTAATGTCAATCTAGCTCCTCTTGCTCGCCCGGGCCTGCTAACCCTGCCCACCCTTGGGCATTCCTCTGACCACCATCTAGGGTGATTGTGGGACCTGCTACCGAGTTTGAGGCTCCATTCCTGCTATCACTTCTGGTAACCGCTGAACAATATTTTGAAACACAAAATTTGTCCTTTATGATGCCTGCGCCAATCCCTATATGGCCGTCAGGATCTGAGCCAGCATTGGGCGGAGTAGCTCGGTTTGACTATCTACGAGTGCCTGCCATCTAAAACGTTGAACCATCATGGTTCATTAGTATTTTTTTGTTTCAGTAGTGACTTAGGTTTATTAGCGAATGAATTTGTCAATTAATAACACAACACAGTGGGAAGAGATAATTATTGGACTTTTCAACAAGGTATTTGAGTCATAAAATGTGAGCTAGTGGGACACCGTGCTCTGATACCACCTGTAACGACCTGCCATTTTTCAAGATATTGTGAGCCTTGCTGGCCAGGTGTTACTCACAATTTAACAAACCAACCGTATAATGACCACTCCTAACCGGATCGGGTGTTACTTAAAAGGTTACATGGATAATATGAAAGCAAATAAGTCTAGCATTTCTGACTCAAAAGAACTTATGTTTCAAATGACAATGCATGAATTAATTATCCCACAGTCTTGGACCATTTCCCATAGCCACATTTATAACACGAGAAAAGTAAAAAGGGAAGTTCTCTTATTATCTGTTCACCACCTGAGTTGGTAGAAGAACCAGCCTGTCGTCTCTTAGTCTTTAGTTCCAGCTGCTAACCTGCGGAGGCAATTCCGCATTAGTGATTAACTACTAAGCCGTATAACAAAATAAAACAAGTCCATAAACTCCCTATCATTATCTATAATATTGGCAGTTGTGACCATTCCAACATATCCATTTATTAGTTGATGGTTCAGTCCACCATGTCCATTAGTGTGATGGTTCAGTCCACCATGTCCATCTATTTGTTGATGGGTCAGTCCACCATGTCAATCTATTGGCTGATGGGTCAGTCCATCATGTCCAACACTGGCTAGCGAGTCCAATCTGCCATGTCTATTATCAGCTGGTGAGTCCAATCCACCATGTCCGTAATTGGGTGACAAGTCCAATCCGCCATGTCCAATTTATTGGCTGATGGGTCAATCCATCATGTCTATTACCGGCTGGCAAGTCCAATCTGC
The DNA here is from genome assembly GCA_033002965.1 of Piper betle. Lineage (NCBI taxonomy): Eukaryota > Viridiplantae > Streptophyta > Magnoliopsida > Piperales > Piperaceae > Piper > Piper betle. Next base: position 1,992 of record JAURVB010013741.1, on the reverse strand, counting down.
CATGTCTGTTATCGGCTGGTGAGTCCAATCCACAATGTCTATAATTGCCTGGCGAGTCCAATCCGCCATGTCCAATTTATTTGCTGATGGGTCAGTCCATCATGTCCATTACCGGTTGGCGAGTCCAATTCGCCATGTCTGTTATCTGGCTGGTGAGTCCAATCCACTATGTCAATAATTAGCTGGCGAGTCCAGTCTGCCATATCTAATTTATTGTCTGATAGGTTAGTCCATCATGTCCATTACCAGCTGGCGAGTCCAATCCGCCATGTCCGTTATCAGCTGGTGAGTCCAATCCACCATCTCCGTAATTGGCTGGCGAGTCCAATCTGCCATGTCCAATTTAATGGGTGATGGGTCACTCCATCATGTCCATTAATTGATTATGAAGGGCATAGCCCGTGTCCGACTAAGCCGATTCCTTTACCCCGATTGCACTTGGTGCATGGTGGTCGAATCTGGCTTAGGCCGACCATGGCTGCCACAAGGGAAAATACAACATTTTAAATAATTAAATGGACCTAGATATTTCAAACTCATAGCTGCGACCAATGATCCTAATCCAAGCAAGGATGAAACACTGGCAAGGAAGAGAACTAGGCGGCTAAGGTGAGGAAGATGGCCCTACACCCGTATGTGAAAAATGACATCCTCTTTCAAAATTTATAAAAATGAAAATGACGGCTAGGATATGTAAAAACACTCATATTTCACTTAACCGAGTAACCGGGTAATAATAAAATGGGTAAATAATAAAATATAATAATTAACCGGGTAAAGAATATAACACATTCTGTCGTCTCTTAGTCTTTCTGGAATGTTATATTTACATTAGTCTCCGGTGCTCCTTTGGCCATCCATTTAGTATGATCGTCACCACCTCGCGGCCAGTTTTCCATTTGTACCACCCACGATCACTGGCACCGCTGCAGTCGTAGTCACCGACTGAGTTTTCTATCACTATTTATCATCGCCACCGCCACCGTTTGATCTATTTTCTAGTGCCGGCGAGCCACCACTTGCCGATCCGACCACCCTGATGGCTTCCTCTCGCTGAGATCTACAGTTTGGGACCAACACCCTCTACCACCATGGCCGCGGTCGCCGTCGAGGACGTCGCCACACACGGCGGCGATGCTGCCCCTTTCCGGCCATTTTGCAACCAACTAGCGGCCGGACTCCACACGATCATCACCGCCATCACATTCCTCTATCCTCCCCCCTGTTGAACGCGACTGATGGCAGCTTCCGCTGTGCTGCCGTCGGCGTTCTCCGCCAATGGGCACCCCCTAGTAGGCCCATTTGCCCACCTGCCCACAATCGCATCCGAGTCCTCCAGTTGCAACTGCATCCCCCATCCCGCAACAGCATCCGCCTAGTCATGCCCCAGTTTGCCGGCCAATGTCAATGTTCGTGTCCATCCGCCTAGCCAACCCAGCCTATTTTCTAGTTAAACCAAACCAGGTTGGTTCAGCCCATTCAGTTTGGTCTAGTATAGCTCATTTTCGGACCATTATCATTCGTTCTTTCATAGTTTTTCGGTAATTTGAGAACATATATATTAGTTTAGATGCATATTCACATGATTTAGCATGATTAGATGTTATGATGATTTTTTTATTTTACTATTTAATTAATTATTTATTCATTATTATTTATTTCTTTTAATTTATATGTCTGTCATATATGATGAATGTTTACATGATTACTTGTTATTAATAATATTATATTATTTCTTAATATTAGTGTTATTATGTTTATTATATATATATATATATATATATATATATATATATATTTATTTATCTATTTGCCTCTTCGCGTGTATGTTATTATTTATTTGTATTTAATTATGCATTTTTAAATTATATAACTGTGGTATTATTATTATTCATGTTAATGAATATTAACTAATTATTAATTTATTTATTAAATTATTATTTAATTATTTCATTATTTTTGCGTTTACTAACATGAGTATATATGTAACGA
>JAURVB010013740.1:0-93133 GCA_033002965.1 Piper betle | reverse complement strand
GGACAAATTCGATTACGATTCCGATTTATGCAACCATGAGTGCAGCTGGGGTCACTGCCACTCAGTATGAACAGGGGGGTCAAGGCGGAGGTGCTAGTGGTGATGATCGGCGGAGTCCGGCCACTGGATGGCCGAAAAATAGCCGGAAAGAGGGCGAAATCGCCACAGGTACGGCGTCATTGCCTGCGGTGAGTGTGGCCACAACAGTGGTTATGGGTAGAGATCTTAGCAAGATGAAGTTGTGTGGGTGGTTGGATTGGCCGAAGGGCAGTCGCCAGTGCCAAAAAATGGCCCGAAAGGGTGGCGGCTGAGGCGGCTGAAACCGACTTCAAAAACTCCCTCACTAGCGGCGCCAGTGGTTGTAAATGGTATGAATGGAAAGCCAATCGCGAGGCAGTCATGGGGGTGCTGGTTTGGTGGCCAGGGGCGAGGCAAAGACTCCCCGATGACTAGCTGAAGTAGTGGCGATGGCAGCGGTAATGGTGGAAAACTCCGTAAACCAATGGAAATAATTGAAAATTTTTAAGGGAGAAAACTAGGGTTGGCGTGGATGACACAGATCTTGCCATGTGGCATGATCTGAACATCCCACAGCTCATTGTCTAATGGGACCCACCTATAAATATATACAATATACATATGGACGAAAAACTTGGATCGAGACCGTCCAAAGTCAAAACTTACTCAAGTCCTAAAAGTAACTCTATATATGGGAATCGAGGCAAAAAGTTTAAATATGCCTCAAACCCTCAACTCAATCAAGCTGGGTCTACAAGGGCAAAATTTGGTGATCTAAAATCCCTATGATGCAAGCAAATGAGATACTGTAAAAATCTCAAACGGATACTAAATACTACAACAATTTAAATCTAAGCCTAAAACCATGGCTAACTCATAAAAAAATCATTTGTATACCTCGTGTATACACTGATAACTCACGCTCTACTATAACCTAACTCAAACTATCACTTGCATATCGGGCATACTCATCTTCTATAACATACTCATATGGCTATCTGAACCTCATATTAATGGTCTGAAAATTGGTCTACCTCAAACTTATTTGAACCGACTCGATACTGACCCGAACCAAATAAAATTAAAATCGGGTAAAAACCTAACCCAAAATTGGGGTTTTACATGTTGTTCAACCCTCAATGCAAGGTATATATCTAGGCAACTAAGAATGATCGTCACAATCTCTTTTCATTCCTTAAAAATTATCCTTAAGGACGAGAAAAAAATTGATGTTGGAATAAATTAAAGAATCACATTGATTAACTGAAAATAAAACAAACAATGTGAACACAATAAGATTAAAAATTCAAATAATGGTAAGTCTTATCATAAAATACCTAACACAATATTAATATTTAATATTTATATAAAAATATTAATTTGTAAATGATATTCTTCGTATAATCAAATATTGACCATAAATCTTGTTAAATAATAAATCTATATTTGGACGGATTTATTATTTACATGAAAATCTGATAATTGTCACACATTTATTACCACAAATATATATATATACATATAATTTGGCCAAATATTAATCTTTTTTAGGCTGATTAATATTCGTATAAATTATATACTGACAATTGTCTTAATATGTTAAAATAGATTGATTCCCACCAGAAAGGCTACTTGAGGAGCTTATTATTTCAATTAATATATTTTAAAATATTAATATAAACATAAAATAATAATATCAAAATTTGAATCTTAATCAATCCCAAAATTATTCAGAAAATGAACTGAAATGGGTTAAAAAATCTTTATTCAGTAATTTCTGAATATATAACCCTTCTTGGAACTAGTTTCAAAACTATTCCTGATTTGAAAGTATTCTAAAGAAAACATGATTTGCTAACCGTTATATTTCCGAACCGTTTCGTGGGAAAACATTCCTTTGCTGCACCAGTCCGTGCAGGAGGCGGCGACCAAAATTCTTTTGGATAGACCCCCTTCTGTACCCACTGATCTGACAAGACGCACGGCGCTTATCAAGAAAAAATATGCATGCAAGGATTGCAAATCCAAGGCCGTAGATGTGACTTTTCATTTGTTATAATTTGTCCTTATTTATGATATATGTAAATGTCGGTTAATTGTTCCTTTGCTGCCTCAGCCGCCTACATTTTGCTTATTTATCAGTATCTCACAATACAATCAGTGCAATTCATATATTATAAAATATACGAACCAAACGCCATGCGAACTGAACTCCCCGTGCGGCGAGTGATACCAACGTCTATTTCTCTTCTTCTGCTCAAACGTTTCCTAGAAGAGGGGCGCTACCCTGCGCCAAAGGCAAAGTAGCGCCCCCGCGTCACAAAATAATCTGGGCTGTTCGATTATAAAGATGGCCCAGATTAATTAGGATTTTAAAAAATAAATTTAAATTTAATCTGGGCTGTCCGATTACAAGGACGGCCCAGATCGGGCACCCTCAATCCTTCCTCTGGCGCTGCTGCCGCCATTGTCGCCCACTCCTTCCTCCGACGCCGATGATGACGGCGATGATGTCGACAGGGTTGGGCGGGGCGGTGGGAGGTGGTGGAGGGAGGCGACGGAGGCGGGGGCCAAGCAGAGCAGGGTAGCAGGGGCAGGGGTGGCGGTGGCCGGCAGGGGAGGGGGTGGGGGGGAATGCGGGGCGGTGGGTGTGGGCGGAGCGGGGTGGCGGCGGGGGCGGGGGAGGCAGGGCCGGGGCGAGGCGGGGCCGGGGCGAGGCGGTGGGGTGTCGGGTGGATGGGGGACCGGTGGGCGGAGGGTGAGGGCGAGAGGGGGCGGCGGGCCCCTCTCGCCCTCACCCTCCGCCCACCAGCCCCCCATCCCCTCCGCCCCACCACCCCTCGCCCCCTTCCCTGCAGCCCACCCAGCCCTCGCCACGCCCCGCCACCCGAACTTGTCTAAATCGGCCAGGAATCGGTTCATTTGAATCAGTCTGAATAGGTCCAAATTGGTCATATATAATATTTGACAACTCATAAAATAAATATATAAAAATTAGATATTAATGTCATTTTAATATTATTGTGTGTATTATATTTTATAATATTTTTTAAGATTTTTTTAATTATTTAGAGTTAGTTATTATTTTTTACTCGAGTCAGACACGAGTCAAGTTTTAATTACGAGAATGCCACTGAGTGGTATTTCCTACCCTCGCCTTCTCTCTCCCGCATCCGCCCTTCTTCCCGCCGCCGCCACCGGAGCCGCACCCCCCTCCCCCCAGTCCCTCCCCGTCCTGCGCCCGCCGCGCCTCGCCCCCTCCCCCAGACTTGCCCGGCCCCGCCCCGCCCTAGACCGCCCTGCCCAGCCCTCGCCCGCCCCGCCTCCCCCGCCTGTAACACCCCGTTTCGGCTCACCCGTGAATCGACCCGGAAATGTCATTGGTGACCGAACCGTTCGTTAATCTACTAGATTCGGTTAAGCCGACCCGGATCTACTCTCGGCGTCTCGAGATGGAGATGCAAATATGAAATGCATGAATGGGAACAGTTGCGTTCTAACGGAGTCCTACATGCATGCTATGATGTACAAGCAAAATAAGACAAAACAACAAATGAGAAACCAAAAGAAAATATATACTATTTTATGAAATACGATAACACATAACAATCTACCATGACATTAAATCATTATCTCATTTGTTTTTACCCGAGCCGAGTCTGAACTCCAAGGCTCCCTACTCATTCATATTTATCAGTTCGTTTCATAACAAGTAATTCATTCAAGCAAATACATCAAAATTATCATTTACATAACAATAACACACCATCATTATACATACGTTACACGCGGCAGGTACATGTGTGCGCGGTTCTGTGCTGCTCCTCCGCAGTCCCGACAGCTTTCATCGCTTGCGTTCCTCACCTACATATATATAGAAAAACCTTCAGTAACGAGTGTTACCAGCCCAGAAAATAACTAATATCAATCTGGCACAGGAGAGCAAACTCTCCTGTTGAATCAAAACCATATACTTCCTCAAGAACTCTCATCAGGGCACATACGGGAGCCGCCGCCGTCCGGCCGTCGCCCTTGGGTCGACAGCGTCCCCCTTTCTTTCTCATTCTCATACCTTGGCCATTTCTCTATCGCTTCTCGCATCAAATTTCATTCCTTACCGCCCTCTGCACCTTCCATATTACTCCTGGCCTTGAGCACAAAGGCCGAGCACTCTCAGGCAGTCGCCTTCAGTACCCTTTGAACCACAAGTCTAGACATGCGCTGCATTGCAGTACCCGTAAACCTCCACACTTCTCCGGGTTTGAGGAACTCAAAGGTGGAGTTGTCCGGATCCTTCGGGAATGAAGTGGGTTCTCCCCAGCTCCAGAGCCCGCTCTTCCGAGCACACGCCCTATCTGAAGACGTAGCCGCAAGTACCCCTCATCCCATCTCTCACCTAAAACACGAAAACTATACATATATAGGCCTGGGTTGGGATTTATACAATAGGCCCGAAGGCATCGTGAGCTGGATCTGAAGTTCGAAAACAAACTCGAGGGATCTCATCCTCGAGGGTTATTAATATGAAATAAAACTGTTGGCTAAATGGCCCGAGTTAAGTGGGATCCGATAAAACGCCACTTAACCCGTCCTGCAAATGATAAATCAAATATACAATAGAGCAGCGTAAAACAGAGAACGAGTCCTAAACGGACCTGGTAGAAGCTCCAAACGGGTCCACGCGCCTAGGCGGCGAGCTCCAACACCGTACCTACACAATCAGGCTAAAAACTAACGCCCGCATGATGAATCACACATCCTATAGCATGCACACACAATCAACACAATCAAGCATCAAACATCACACATCAACCTATATCAATTCTAGCAAGTCTACTTAGGCTAGTTTGCATTAGATCAAGATCATTACCTAGTTACTCTAATTAGTTTCTTAGCCTCCATTTTTAACACCACTCAACCAAACAATTTCATATTTCTATTCTTAATCAAACCTATATTTATATATATTATTATAACACACAATTCACCAATCCTTGCATGCAATTCTAATAAGCAATACTTTCAAATAATTAAGTTAAAATAAATTATACCTCACGTCGTCGAAAATCGGCGGCGATTAGGTTTCCGTTTCGTGGCTCGAAACTCGAATTCGGCACCTAGCGGTGTAACACCCCAATCCGGTTTACTCTCAACCCGGACCAGAACTGTTACAAAGGATCGAACTACTCGTAAACCGATTAAGTTGGCTGACCCAAAACCTAAACGGCTACGACATAACCCTCTCGACGTCTCAAGATGGAGCACGCCGCTAATGCGCAAACAATATATGAATGAGATGCAAAACCCTAACAGGATACTACGTGAATGTCATGATAATCACCGCACACCAAAATAATTAAAATAGCAATAAAATTCATAAAATCTAGAATAAAACGGACAGAGCCTCCCCTAAAAATGCAATAAGGGGATGACCTGTTAAAATACGGCACAATATGTATATATATAAAACAACAATTTATATCGTAACAGACTTCAAATCATCCAAACATACTGTAATTGGGTCTAGCCCACCTACAATCTCATACTCAGCTCATTTGATTCCTTTTCATTTCAACATAACACATCATTAGAGCCTTTCTCAAAACATTCCCACGCATTTCTAAAACAAGGCATACAAGCCTCACAAACACATGCATAAATACCAATATGTAAATCTACTACAAAAGCCAATCACATCACATCTTACGCAAAAGTCGGCGCGGCACCAGGTATGTGTGTGCAATGCAAGCGCTACTCCTTCGTCGAGGCCGGCATACACCAATCATCATCCTCACCTACATATAGTAGAAAAACGTCAACAACGGGTGTCACTGGTCCGGAAATAACTAATATCAAACTGGAACATGAGAGCAAACTCTCATGGAAATCAAACCATCATATATATCTTCCTCAAGAACTCTCATAAGGGCAACTACAAAGGAGCCGTCGAGCAGCTGACTCAACAGCATCCCAATCTATCTGGTACTGTGCCGCTCACGACACTTCTTTTTCAGTACTTCACGTAAAACTTTTATCCTAAGCCCTCTCCGAACCTCCATATTACTCCTGGCCTTGAGCACGTAGACCGAGTGTAACACCCCGTTTCGGCTCACCCGCGAACCGACCCGGGAATGTCACCGGCGACCGAACCGTTCGCTAATCTACTAGGTTCGGTTAAGCCGTCCAGGATCTACTCTCGGCGTTTTAAGATGGAGATGCAAACATGAAATGCATGGATGGGATGCGTGGGTTCTAACGGAGTCCTACATACATGCCATGACGTGCAAGCAAAGACAAGATAAAATAATAAATGAGAAACCAAAAGAAAATATATACTATTTTATGAAAATACGATAACACATAATAATCTATCGTAGCATTCATCATTATCTCCTTCGTTTCAATTGAACCGAGCCTGAACTCCAAACTCACTACTCATTCACATTTATCCATTCATTTCAAAACAAGCAATTTATCTAAACAAACACATCAAAATTATCATTCACGTAGCAATAACACACCGTCATTATACGTTACACGCGGCAGGTACATGTGTGCGCGGTTCCGTGCTGCTCCTCCGCAGTCCCGACAGCTTTCATCGCTCGCATTCCTCACCTACATATATATAGAAAAACCGTCAGTAACGAGTGTTACCGGCCCGGAAAATAACTAATATCAATCTGGCACAGGAGAGCAAACTCTCCTGTTGAATGAAAACCATATACTTCCTCAAGAACTCTCATCAGGGCACATACGGGAGCCGTCGCCCTCGGGTCGACAGCGTCCCCCTATCTTTCACATTCTCATGCCTCGGCCATTTCTCTATTGCTTCTCGCGTCAAATCTCATTCCTTTCCGCCCTCTGCACCTTCCATATTACTCCTGGCCTTGAGCACGAAGGCCGAGTACTCTCAGGCAGTCGCCTTCAGTACCCTTTGAAACCACAAGTCTAGACATGCGCTGCAATGCAGTACCCGTGAACCTCCACACTTCTCCGGGTTTGAGGAACTCAAAGGTGGAGTTGTCAGGATCCCTCGGGAATGAAACGGCCCGCACACCATTCCAGAGCCCACTGTCGACACACACGTGCCCGCTCGCGTAGCACGGTAGTCGGATTTCCCTCATTCAGTCTCTCACAAAAACACGAAAACTATACATATATATAGGTCTGGGTTGGGATTTATACAATAGGCCCGAAGGCAACGTGAGCTGGATCTGAAGTTCGAAAACAAACTCGAGGGATCTCATCCTCGAGGGTTATTAATCCGGAAAATCGTTGGCTAAATGGCCCGAGTTAAGTGGGATTCGATAAAACGCCACTTAACTCGTCCTGCACATAATAAATCAAATACACAAGAGAGTAGCGTAAATCAGAGAACGAGTCCTAAACGGACCTGGTAGAAGCTCCAAACGGGTCCACGCGCCTAGGCGGCGAGCTCCTACACCGTACCTACACAATCAAACTAAATACTAACGCCCGCATGATGAATCACACATCCTATAGCATGCACGCACAATCAACACAATCACGCATCAATCAACACACATTAACCTATATCAATTCTAGCAAGTCTACTTAGGCTAGTTTGCATTAGATCATGATCATTACCTAATAACCCTAATTAGTTTCATAACTTCTATTTTTAACACCACACAATTCCACAAATTTCATATTTTATTCTAAATCAAATCCACATTTATACAAGTAATTACAATGCACAATTCATCAATCATAGCATGCAAATTCTAATAATCAATACTTTCAATTAATTAAGTTAAAATAAATTATACCTCGCGTCGTCGAAAATCGGCGACGGCTAGGGTTTCCGTTTCGCGGCTCGAAACTCGAATTCGGCACCTAGCGGCGTCCGAAGTCCGATCAGATTGGACTGGGTGCGTTCGGCGGATGATCCGGCGAATTTCCCACGAATCCAATTTTCCGGCAGTTCCGGCGGTTTTCCGGCGAGTGTCGGCGGTTTTCCGGCGGATTCCGACGGTTTTCCGGCGATGATTCGGGACGGGGCAATCAGGGGGTCTATCGGCACCAGCTCGACGAGCTCGGTCCAATGGTGGTGTCAAACAGGGTAGCCGAGGCGGCGATGGCCGTCGACGGCGGCGTCGAAAATGGGCGGCGGCGGCGGTGTGCTCCGATCGGGGCTCCGGCCGGCCTCGACGGCGGTCGGGAGGATGGGGGAAATGTCGGCAACGGCGAGAGGGTGCTCGTCAGGGTCACACCGGCGGCGGAGCGGCCCGGACGGCGGCGGAATCCGGCCCGAAGTGGCGGCGGCCGAGGTGGTTTCGTGGGTCGATTCCGGCGTCGTGGCGGCGAGACGGTGGCCGGGGTGGGTCGTGGCGGCACGGCGACGACACGACGGGGCGGGGCGGCGACGATCGGCGGCAGCACGGCGTCGGCGGCGGCGGCGGCAGCGCACCACAGTGGCGGCGAGGGTTTGGGTGGAAGAAGGGTCGGGAGGGAGAAGAAGAGTTCTCAATGGCAAACTCGTAATTTAGTATTGACTCGATTCCGACTCGAGTCAAAATAATAACTAGTTCGTAATAAATTCTAAAAAAATCTAGAAAAATATGGAAAAATTCCATAAAATAAAACAAACACAACAGCATCCAAATGACATGCTCTATAACTAATAACCCACCCGAATATAATCCAACGCGTCCTAATGCGTTATTCGGCCTAAAACTATTTCTACGATCAAACATATAAAAAGAAAAAAATACTGCATACTTTCATATATTCAGATAACTCGTATCTCACCATCTTCTCGACGTTATCATCATATATTCAGGTACACCTGACTCTCATCGCTCATAACTCACGGCTGGTCTCGACTCAGCACGCGATTCATGAAACTGACTCGACTCGAACCAACGGTCGAACCGACTGGTTCGGTAACGTAAAACCCTGACTCGAGTCACGGGTTTTACACCGAGCACTCTCAGGCAGTCGCCTTTAGTACCCTTTGAACCACAAGTCCGGACATGCGCTGTACTAAAACAGTACCCGTAAACCTCCACATCCTCCGGGTGTGAGGAACTCAAACGCGGAGTTGTCAGGATCCCTCGGGAATGGAACAGTCTGCTGGCACTAATCCAGAGCCCGCTTTGACTGGCACGACATCCGCTCATGGTACGTGCAGTCGACTCATCTTCTCTTGTCTCACTGAAAACTCGATAAAACTATTTATAGGGCTTGGGTCGGGATTTATTATAATAGGCCCGAAGGCAACTTGAGGTGGATCTTGTTTTCGAAAACAAACTCGAGGGATCTCATCCTCGAGGGTTATTAATTCCAAAAAACATCGACCAGGTGACCCGTGTTAGGTGGGGTCCAATAAATCATCCACCTGACACGTCCTACGATCAATAAATCAAATCACCGATAGAATGGAGCGATAAAACCTGAGAAGCGTGTCCTAACGGACCTGTCAGAAGCTCCAAGCGCAGTCTCGTGCCTAGACGGCGAGCTCCTGCAACGAACCTACATGAACATAACTATTTACTAACGCCCATACATATATGATGCACACCTATATAACTAATATATCCACATGCATACAATCATCTAATCAACCATGACAATCATCTCGACAATTACCCTATATCTCTAATTGTCAAGCAAGTTAATAATTTTATCATTTCATATGTTACTTATTACCTAGCACTTTTAATTCCAATTTCAAAGCATACCTATTCTAATTAGGTGACAATGGTTTAATCACTTTAATCTGTTTAACTTAATGTTAGCATGCAAAACCTAATTCATACAAATTCATAAATTAACTAGTTAACAAGCATTTAATTAACTATTCAATGGTTTACTAACAATTTCATTAGTAAGCATTTACATCATACAACACAATTTACCCTAATCATCACATGTTTATCATTTACATCACACAACACTATCTACGCTAATCATCACATGTTTATCATAATCACGATTAATTAAACTAAAAGCATGAAGTTAATAAAATAAATTCTAATATGCTACTATGACCACACATGTATGTACTAATTCTAAAACAAAGAAGGAAGAACCACCTCGCGATCGGCGCTAAAATCGGTGCCGACGGACGAAGGCGGTGAAGGTGAGTCGGCGGTTTTCCGGCGACTATGCCGGCGGTTTTCCGGCAGCTCCGGTGGTTTTCCGGTGACTGCTCCGGCGAGGCAATCGGAGGTAGGGGTTAGCACCGCCTCGGTGAGCTAAACCCAATGGCGGTGACGACGAGGGCAGCCGCGGCGGCGATGGCCACCAACGGCGGCGTCGAGTGCGGTCGGGGCGGTCGGCCGCTCCGATCAGACCCACGGCCGGCCTCGACGGCGGCGCTAAACAGGGGGAAAGGCAGGGGAGGTCGAGGGGAGAAGCTCCGATGGCACGACGGCGGCGGTCCGGCGCAGACGGCGGCGGAATCACGTCGGGAACGGAGGGAAATCGAGGGCGATTTCCGACGTTGCGACGGCCGGACGGTGGCCAGGCGTGGTCGAGGCGGCAAGGCGACGGCACGGCCGGGCTGGGCGGCGTCGACCGGCGGCGAGGTGGCATCGACGGCGGTGGAAAAATCTTAGGGGCGGCGGCGGTGAAAACACGGTGGGGGGAGGAAGATGAGAAGTTGAGGGGTGGCAAAGTTGTAAATAAGACTTGACTCGACACCGGCTCGAGTCAAGAATGATAACGAACTCGGAATAAATCCTAAAAAATCCAGAAAAATTAGGAAAAATCCCATAAACTCAAACAAAATATCACAACATCCAAATGACATGTCGTATAACTAATAACCCACCCTAATACCATCTAACGCGTCCTAATGCGTTATTCGGCCTAAACTAATTCTACGGTCACAACATAAATATAAAATAAAATCATCAATTGTATACTCTCATATCTACTGATAACTCAGTCTACTGATGCGTATCTGACGCTATCATCGATACTTGGGTATACATAAACCCTCATAGCACGTGCACACAGTCGGCCTCGGCCCCGCACACGTGTTCTGAAAGCTGAACCGACTCAAACTACGGTCAAACCAACTGGCTAACGACTATAAAACCCTGACTCGAGTCGCGGGTTTTACAAGCGGCGTCTGAAGTCGGATCAGATTGGATCGGGTGCGTTCGGCGGATGATCCGGCAAATTTCCCACGAGTCCACTTCCGGCGGTTCCGGCAGTTTTCCTGCGAGTATCGGCGGTTTTCCGGTGATGATTCGGGACGGGGCAATCAGGGGTCTATCGGCGTCAGCTCGATGAGCTTGGTCCAATGGTGGTGTCAAACAGGGTAGCCGAGGCGGCGATGGCCATCGACGGCGGCGTCGAAAATGGGTGGCGGCGGCCGGCCTCGACGGCGGTTGGGATGATGGGGGAAATGTCGGCGACGGCGAGGGGGTGGTCGTCGGGGTCACAGCGGTGGCGGCACGGCCCAGACGATGGCGGAATCAGGCTTGGTGTGGCGACGGACGAGGCGGCTTCGCGGCGGTGGGCCGGCAAGCGATCGGTGGCCGAGGTCGGTCGGGGCGGCACGACGACTGCACAGCGGGGCGGGGCGGCGTTGATCGGCGGCTGTGCGACGTCAGCGGCGGCGGTGGCGACAAGCACGAGGGGCGGCGAGGCTTTGGGTGAAGAAGGGTCGGGAGGGAGAAAAATACCCTCAATGGCAGTTTTGTAAATAAGTATTGACTCGATTCCTACTCGAGTCAAAATAATATCTAGTTCGTAATAAATTCTAAAAAATCTAGAAAAATATGGAAAAATTCCATAAAATAAAACAAACACAACAACATCCAAATGGCATGCTCTATAACTAATAACCCACCCGAATATATTCCAACGCGTCCTAATTCGTCATTCGGCCCTAAAAATATTCTATGATAAAATAAAATAACAATCAATATTGTATGCCTCCATATACTTGATAACCCATTTTTCATCATCTTTTAGACGTTATCATCGTACACTTGAGCGTACATGACCCTCATCGCTCATAACTCACAGCTGGCCTCAACTTAGCTCGCGGTCCATGAAGCTGACTCGACTCGAACAAACGGTTGAACCGACTTGTTCACTCCCGTAAAACTCTGACTCGGGTCACGGGTTTTACACCGCCAGCCTCGCCCTGCGCCCGTCGGACCCCACCCTCGCCCGCCCTGGCCTTCCTCCCCCAGATCCGCCCCGCCCCACCCTCTCCGCCCTCGCCCGCCGCGCCTCCCCTTGCGCTTGCCACACCCCGCTTCCCCCGCCAGCCCTACCCTGTCCCTGCCCGCCACCGCTGCCCCACCCGGCCGCACCCCGCCCCCTTGCACCGGGAATCGGCCGATTTGGGCCTATTCCGAATCGGCTCGAATCGGTCGAAATGAATCGGTCGAAATCGGATCGAATCGGCCGATTCACAGACCGATTCGAGGAAAACCGATTCAATAGGTTTTTGAATCGGTTTTCCTCTGATCCGAGTTGAATCAGGCGATTCCGATTCGGAATCGCCAATTTATGCAACCCGGGCTGCACTGCCGTCAGTGTTTTCTGGCGACGAGCACCGCCGCCCCCTATCCTAGCCCGTTTACCCATTTAGCATCAGACGTCTGACTGCCCACGTTTGCTTTTGCCTGGCCATGCCCGGGTCTGCCAGTCTATGCTTGAGTTTGTCAGTCCGAGCCCATGTCTCTATCCATCAATCTAGTTCATGTCCACCTAATCAACCCAACCCATTTTCGAGTTAATCCAAACTGAGTTGGTTCAGCCCATTTGACTCGGTCTAGTCAGCTCAGTTCGGTCAGGTTCAGTTTATTTTTAACCGTTTTCATCCATTCTTGTACTGATCTCAGTAATTCAAGAACTTCTATATTAGTTTAAATATATAATCACATGATTTAACATGTTTGGATGTTATGATTACTTTATTTATTTATTTATTTATTTATTATTATAATTATTCATTTCTTATTATTCGTGTATTTATTGATTATAATGCATTTTTATATGATATACTTATTATTATTAATGGTATATTTACTTATTAATATTAGTATTATTTATATTAATTAAATTATATATATATATATATCTATTTTCTTGTTCACGTGTATGTGATTATTTATTTGTATTTAGTTATCTATTCTTGTATTGTATAACTATGATATTATTATTATTCATAATTAATGAATATTAACTATTTATTTATTTATAAAATATTAATTATTTAATTATTTATATATTTATTAACACGAGTATATATGATATTTACTCGTGTTTAACCGTGTATTTATATAGTATAATTATATTACTATTTCATGATTATAGTATTTTTTATGTTCATGTATTTATTATTTATTTAATTATCTATGAGTACATTTATTTATTTATTTTTATTATTACATCTCGATTTGTGTGCCACATGTTTAGTTATATATTTTTAGCACTGTTTTTTTATTATGATGTATTGATGATATGGGCATGCACTGTGAGCATGCATCATATAGACATTGACATTTTATTTAAGAGTGGGTTTCGATGTAGGTTACGAGTCCGAGCTTGCCGTAAATATGTCGAGTTTAATCGTATTTTATACATAGCATGACATCGGTGGCGTTTTATTGCATCCCTCTGATGTCGGGTCATTTAGCCATGTCTTCTCACATGTTTAATAAAACTATAAGGATAAGATCTCTTGTTAGTTTTCGAACTAAAACTCTAGAAATATATGATACAAGCCTCTTCCTTAAAACTATTATATAAGTACACGCATTTTTATGGATTTCATGAATAAGACAATGAGTGATATGGAGATATATATGGATAACATTAGTACTCCTTCAAACCTTGAGGTAGTGCGGTGTATGAAGGTATTGTGCAATGCAACACATTTTCAGAATTTGTGGCACTAACTTAACCGTTCCTTTTACCACCCGAGTACCATGGCAGATGTAATATAGAGGATGTGAGAGCATAAGCGTTAAATGTATGAATATGAATATTAGTCTTGCATGCACGTCGATAATTGTTTAAGTATGTTTGCTTACTGCCCAGTACGATGAAATTCTAAAGTTTCATAAGTTTCCGTGAGTAATAGAATACCCATCTACTAATTTATACTAGTTATTTTTCTAACCAGTAACACTTGTCTACTGACGTTTTTCATATAATATACATAAATCTTGCAAATCCTGAGCCGACTTTAGTGGGAAGACAGATAAATACTACACACTTGACCTCAACGTAGATATTTACTTTCTTACTTTTATTTATATTCGATGTATTTTGACGCATAATTAAAAATGTCTTCCATTCTCATGACACCAAAAAGGTTATTTTGATCTATTTTATCTATCGAGTCTTACATACCAACAACTTTAAACATGATTCGACTTAATCATAATATTTCTGATTCAGTTATTATGTGAACCGAAATTGGGGTATTACATAACCTACTCCTTACTTACAGATAAAATTTCAACGAAGAAAAGATGGGACTTTGAGAAGTAGGCACTTTTAAATTGCATGAGCATAATCATAAAACGTAGGATTTCAGAAACTTTAAAGGGTGCTTTTTTTTGAGAAGGTTACTATTCCCAAGGAGTTTCTTTGGGAAAGTGAAAAATATTTTCTCAAAAATGATAAGGTTAAGCAAGTATGCTTTGGGCAAACTTGATTTAATTTAAGTTTAAAGACAAAACTAGCATAATATAGTGCATCTTACATATGTAAAATCTTGCTTCAAAACTACAAGCACTAAAGTTAGAGCTGTTTGAGAATTTACTTGTGCATTTAATTTTGATTTCTCTCCCATCATAGTTTAGTCAATTTAAAGCCAGTTATAGTCGTCAAAGGGAGAAATATGCTTTTAATGAGCTCATTTCTCATTGTGTGTAAGAAGAAGAAAGGTTGAAGCAAGAACACGATACAAATTTTTACTTGGCTAGTACGTGTAAGGATGAGAATAAAAAAGAAAGAGGGCTAAGCAAGCTACTAACAATCCTCAAAGGCAACAACAAAAGAATGAAATTGAGCCCTCTTGTATTTCTTTTGTAAAAGCCGAAGCATATAATGAAGGAATATACTAAATATCTCGTTTGACTTGTAAAGAAAGGAATATTTCTAAATTTTGTTTATTCTGAGGATAGTTTAGCTGATAGTACTAATACACATTGAGTGTCTAGATTTAGGTGCTACTACTCACATAAGTGTGTCCACGTAAGATTACTTCAATTGTCAAACGTAGGTTGACTCATTAATTTTCTATCTTTCATGTTATTTACACAAAAAAGCAGTGTTTGAGTTTTTTCATTTGTTTAGCATCCATCCTAACCATTTCATGATGAGTCAAAAAAATTATGAATTGTATGATGAGTTATATTCTGTAAAGTTTTATTGTTTCATTAAGTGGTTTTTTAATAAAAATCAAAGATTTCATGAAGTATAATTTTAGGATCTTCCTCAGGTAAATTATCTAATTCCATATTCTTTTGATTAAAATATTATTTTTATAATCTTTATTTTATTTAATCTTTGTTCTAGGTTGTTACATATACGTTCTTAATTTTTTATAAAAAATTATTTATCCATCATTATCAAATAAGTTGTAATGAAAAACACTAATGTAATAAATTTCCATAAATATATATTTAGCCAAAGTCACTTTCATCATAACACATCCCAAAAAATAAATTACTAATTAATAAAAATCAATATTTTTGGTTTGAGTTATCATAATTTTGTAAATTGTTTAATTCTTTCAAATTAATAAATTTGAGTCAAATTAAATTATATGCAGTGTCCATGAAATGCACATGTTATTATGCTAGTTATTAATAATATAAACGAAGGTGGTTTTTTCCACATGGCAAACCCACAATATTTACAAATTTTTATTGAATTTATAGAATTTTAGAGAGACAATTATCTTGGCTGGAGATTATTATAACGATTAAGATTAGATCTTAAAGATTCTTAATTTTATAATGACTATGAATTATCTCTTATTATAATTGTTAAATTATTATAACAATTGAGATTAAATCTAAAAAATCATGACCATTCGATTATTATAATGCCAATGATACAAGATTCTTAATTTAACTATAACTAGAAATTGTCTCTTATCATGACCTTTAGAATATTATTGTGCCTACAATTTGATCTATAAGATTCCTAATTTAGCTATAATTATGATTTTTATCTCTTATTTTAATTACAATACATTAAAATAATAATATATTTTTTGAATGCTGCCTTAAATTTAATTTTGTAAGAAGATAATACTATATTAATAAATCTTTGGATTGAGTTGTTAAATTCTTGAATTTTTATAAAAAAATATTTTATTCATCACCATCAAATGGGTCGTAATGCACAAAAAACTATTGTAATAAAATTTTCATGAAAATATATTTTGTAGAAGTCAAACTTACATCTTAACGCATTAAAAAAACTATTAATTAATAAAAATCAATATTTTTTGCTTTGACTTATCATAAATTTTATAAAATTTTTAATTCTTTTAAATTAATTCAATCAAGTCGACCATTATTTTATTATAACAACTGGGATTAGATCTATAAGATTTCTAATTTAACTATGATAAAAATGATGTCTCTTATTTTAGTTATTATACAACACATTAAGATTTCGCGAAGTGTTTTATTTTAATTCTATAAAATTTTAATAAGTATTTTCCCCTAGATCTTCCTCTAGTAATCTTATCTATTTTAGTATTCTTTTTAATAAAATATTAACTATTTAACTTTTATTTTATTTAATCTTTGGATTGGGTTGTTACAAAAAAAAATTCTCTATCACAATCAAATGCGTTGAAAAAGAAATTATTGTAATTAAATTTTCATAAAAATGTGTAGTAGAAACTAGACTTAAATCTTAATACATCCCAATAAATAAATTTATAGTTATAAAAAATTAATATTTTTGCTTATAGTTGTTATAATTTTATAATTTTAAAAAATTTCAAATTAAATTAATCATTTCAAAATAATTTAGACGTCCCACAGATAATCATGCTAGTTTATATATAGTGAAAGCAATCTTCTTCCATGTAGCCGCCTACAATTTTTTGAGATATTTTTTTAAATTTTAAGAAATTTTAGAAAAAAAGTTATCATGACCATTAGATTATTGTTAGGGCTTAGATTAGATCTATATGAATAGTTGAGATTTCTATAAGATTCTTAATTTAACTATAATTATAAATTATATTTTGATTGTTAGATTATTAGTACACTTGAAATGAGATCCATAAGATTCCTAATTTAAAGATAACTATGCATTGTATGTAAAACCCGTGATTCGAGTCAGGGTTTTACGTTACCGAACCAGTCGGTTCGATCGTTGGTTCGAGTCGAGTCGGTTTCATGAATCGCGTGCTGAGTCGAGACCAGCCGTGAGTTATGAGCGATGAGAGTCAGGTGTACCTGAATATATGATGATAACGTCGAGAAGATGGTGAGATACGAGTTATCTGAATATATGAAAGTATGCAGTATTTTTTCTTTTTATATGTTTGATCGTAGAAATAGTTTTAGGGCCGAATGACGCATTAGGACGCGTTGGATTATATTCGGGTGGGTTATTAGTTATAGAGCATGTCATTTGGATGTTGTTGTGTTTGTTTTATTTTATGTGATTTTTCCATATTTTTCTAGATTTTTTTAGAATTTATTACGAACTAGTTATTATTTTGACTCGAGTCGGAATCGAGTCAATACTTATTTACGAAAATGCCATCGCACGCACTTCTTCTTCCTCCCGACCTTTTCTCCCCACGCCAAACCCTAGCCGCCGCCGCCACTGTTCGCGTGCCACCGCCGCCACGGCCGACGCCGCCTGGCCGCCGATCGACGCCGCCCCGCCCCGCCGTGTCGTCGCCGTGCCGCCCCGACCAACCCCGGCCACCGTCGCGCCGCCACGACGCCGGAATCGCCCCACGAGCCGCGACGCGCCGCCCACTGATTTCGCCGCCGTCCGAGCCGCGCCGCCGCCGCTGTGACCCCGACGACCACCCCCTCGACGTCGCCGACGTTTCCCCCATCGTCCCGACCACCGTCGAGGCCGGCCGGAGCCTCGATCGGAGAACGCCGCCGCCGCCACCCACTTTCGACGCCGCCGCCGACGGCCATCGCCGCCTCGGTTACTTTGTTTGACACCACCATCGGACCAAGCTCGTCGAGCTGGTGCCGATAGACCCCCTGATTGCTCCGTCCCAAATCATCGCCGGAAAACCGTCGGAATCCGCCGGAAAACCGCCGACACTCGCCGGAAAACCGCCGGAACCGCCGGAAATTGGATTTGTGGGAAATTCGCCGGATCATCCGCCGAACGCACCCGGTCCAATCTGATCGGACTTCGGACGCCGCTAGGTGCCGAATTCGAGTTTCGAGCCACGAAACGGAAACCCTAGCCGTCGCCGATTTTCGACGACGCGAGGTATAATTTATTTTAATTTAATTATTTGAAAGTTTTGATTATTAGAATTGCATGCTAGGATTGGTGAATTGTGTGTTATAATAATATATATAAATGTAGATTTGATTAAGGATAAAAATATGAAATTTGTTTGATTGTGTGGTGTTAAAAATAGAAGTTATGAAACTAATTAGGGTTATTAAGTAATAATCATGATCTAATCAAACTAGCTTAAGTAGACTCGCTAGAATTGATATAGGTTGATGTGTGTTGATTGACGTGTGATTGTGTTGATTGTGTGTGTATGCTATAGGATATGTGATTCATCATGCGGGCGTTAGTTTTTAGCTTGATTGTGTAGGTACGGTGTAGGAGCTCGCCGCCTAGGCGCGTGGACCCGTTTGGAGCTTCTACCAGGTCCGTTTAGGACTCGTTCTCTGATTTACGCTACTCTCTTGTGTATTTGATTTATTATGTGCAGGACGAGTTAAGTGGCGTTTTATCGAATCCCACTTAACTCGGGCCATTTAGCCAACGATTTTCCGGATTAATAACCCTCGAGGATGAGATCCCTCGAGTTTGTTTTCGAACTTCAGATCCAGCTCACGTTGCCTTCGGGCCTATTGTATAAATCCCAACCCAGACCTATATATATGTATAGTTTTCGTGTTTTGGTGAGAGACTGAATGAGGGAAATCCGACTACCGTGCTACGCGAGCGGGCACGTGTGTGTCGACAGTGGGCTCTGGAATGGTGTACAAGCCGTTTCATTCCCGAGGGATCCTGACAACTCCACCTTTGAGTTCCTCAAACCCGGAGAAGTGTGGAGGTTCACGGGTACTGCATTGCAGCGCATGTCTAGACTTGTGGTTTCAAAGGGTACTGAAGGCGACTGCCTGAGAGTACTCGGCCTTCGTGCTCAAGGCCAGGAGTAATATGGAAGGTGCAGAGGGCGGATAGGAACGAGATTTGACGCGAGAAGCAATAGAGAAATGGCCGAGGCATGAGAATGTGAAAGATAGGGGGACGCTGTCGACCCGATGGCGACGGCTCCCGTATGTGCCCTGATGAGAGTTCTTGAGGAAGTATATGGTTTTCATTCAACAGGAGAGTTTGCTCTCCTGTGCCAGTTTGATATTAGTTATTTTCCGGGCCGGTAACACTCGTTACTGACGGTTTTTCTATATATATGTAGGTGAGGAATGCGAAGCGATGAAAGCTGTCGGGACTGCGGAGGAGCAGCACGGAACCGCGCACACATGTACCTGCCGCGTGTAACGTATAATGATGGTGTGTTATTGTTATGTAAACGATAATTTTGATGTGTTTGTTTGAGTGAATTACTTGTTATGAAACGAACTGATAAATATGAATGAGTAGGGAGCCTTGGAGTACAGACTCGGCTCAGGTAAAAATGAATGAGATAATGGTTGAATGTCATGGTAGATTAGTATGTGTTACCGTATTTTTATAAAATAGTATATATTTTCTTTTGGTTTTTCATTTATTATTTTGTCTTGTCTTTGCTTGTACATCATAGCATGCATGTAGGACTACGTTAGAACCCACGCATCCCATCCATGCATTTCATGTTTGCATCTCCATCTTGAGACACCGAGGGCAGATCCGGGTCGGCTTAACCGAACCCAGTAGATTAGCGAACGGTTCGGTCGCCGGTGACATTTCCGGGTCGGTTCACGGGTGAGCCGAAACGGGGTGTTACAATAGTGGTATCAGAGCTAACCCTTGGTTGATTAAGATGGTAGATGCGTTACAGGTTACATGTGTGCCGAAGCTGCTCCGAGCTGTTCCGACAGGTATTTTTCTGTTTTAATGTTTTTGATTGTAGATTTCCTTACAAATCGGTAATGTGACAGGCGAGTAGACGAGATCAGGAATTTGTAGCAGGATGGTGACACAGACCCGCCGGACACAGATCAGGACCCCATCGCCTCCAGTAGCCAGACAGGACAGTCCTAGCCCTGTTCACAGTGACGCCGCCTCCAGTCAACCTAGGACTGCCATGCCACCAGTAGAGGTCAGTGTGCCAGTTTCAGCTAGCCGACGTGGTGAGAGCCATCGTCAAGACAGTCGCCGCGACCGAGATAGTCGTCGAGACCGAGATAGTCGTCGAGACCGAGATAGTCGCCGGGACCGAGACAGTGGTCGTGATAGTTACTGCACCAGAAGTAGTCGACAGGAGAGAGACGCAGCGATCACCAGGTTGGCGGAAGCTCAGATACAAATGCTACACAGTCAGGAAGAATTTAGGAGACAAATGCAGCAAGACCAACAGGAATTCAGGAGAGAGCTCAGACAGATAGCCCTTTCTGTGGCCAGAACTGAGAAGAGACCAGCAGTGGGTGAAGAGGCACCGGGAGAGCCAGTAGTTTCCACAGACCCTATGCCGCCGCCTCCTCCTCCACCGCTGCAACAGAGGGCTACTCCAACGACAGCCCCCTTATTTGCCCCACTTCAGGCGGGGATGAGACCGGACATCAGTGGAACCGCAGCAGTAGGTAGCGGGCAGACTGCAGGCGGAAAAATTAATTTATAATTTTTTGCTTATAGTTGTTATAATTTTATAATTTTAAAAAATTTCAAATTAAATTAATCATTTCAAAATAATTTCGACGTCCCACAGATAATCATGCTAGTTTATATATAGTGAAAGCAATCTTCTTCCATGTAGCCGCCTACAATTTTTTGAGATATTTTTTAAATTTTAAGAAATTTTAGAAAAAAAGTTATCATGACCATTAGATTATTGTTAGGGCTTAGATTAGATCTATATGAATAGTTGAGATTTCTATAAGATTCTTAATTTAACTATAACTATAAATTATATTTTGATTGTTAGATTATTAGTACACTTGAAATGAGATCCATAAGATTCCTAATTTAAAGATAACTATGCATTGCATCTCTTATTTGGTGAAAAAATATCTAGTAGAAGTCAAATTTACATCTTAAAATATCTAAAAAAATATTAATTTATAACACATTAATATTTTTGTCTTGAATTATTATGAAATTTATAAATTTTTTAATTCTTTGAAATTAGCTAAATAAAATAAAAATAAACTAAACATGAAATCTGCACGGGACGGGTTATTATATTATGCTAATAGAATATAATATAGATATGCATTTTAAAAATTATCTACTAAAAATAGATGTGGTCATATCACCCTAAACCTATACCTGTAGTATCTAGACGGGTTAGATAGAGATAAGATTTAGCCGATGAACCCATTCACCTTTATTTTTCTTTCATTTTTATTATTCTTATTTGAAAACGAACCCTATTCCACACCCAAATGATGGACTGAAGCAAGTCTGACATGTCCGCGCATCACAAGCCCACGTTTACATTTCCGCTCATCACGACCTCTTCCACCGCAACGACAGAGCTGACGTCGCTTGTGGGGCCCACGTTGCATCCCACCACTCGCCATCTCCGTCTCCACCGAGCCCAAAAAGCCTAAAAAGCCACCTACCCCCGATGGGGAGCAGGTGATGATCTTGGCAGGCAAGAGCCCGACGACGACGCCGTCCCCCATTCCGCCGCCATGTTCGCGAAGCGCCTCTTCAACACCAAGGTTCCGTCCATTCAATCTCCCATTCTCTTCTTTTCCTTTTCTTTCTGTTTTTGTTGTTGGTAGAAATCAAATCTTCTCTTGGGAAGTCGTTAATCTTTGCTCGGAAGCCCGATTTGTGATCGCCGCAGAAACTCGAAAGCTATAGTTGATTATGTCAGTTTGGGTTTTTGTTCATAGAACTGTCGTGTGGAGCTGTATTAGGCCCTATCATCTGCTTCCACAGTTGAATTTAGGGTAGCGATTGCTTGATGTTGCTCCTCTGATTGGCAGGGTTTTATTTTGTGTGCAAAATAAATGTCTGTTGTGTTGTTGATCTGTTATATCAAGTTATATCTTGTTAGTATGCCTATGTTCCAAACCAAGGTCTGTTGCTTAGATCCCCCATTTTCTTTCCCTCTCTCTTTATTGTTAGAAATAGAGATTTCGTTCTGAAACTTGTCAATTCTTGTTCGGAACACTGATTCATGATTGTTGCAAAAGCTCGAAACTATAGTTGATTATATTGTAGTGACCTTTGGTCATGGAAATTTGATCTGGGCTATATTAGGTCTGATCATCGGGCTGCCCAATTGAATGTAGGGAAATTGCTTGATCTTGTTCTCTTTGATTGGAATTTATGGATATTTAGTTGGTAGGGTTTTATTTTATGTGCACAGTAAATGTCTGTTATTTATCTGTTATATCTTGTTAGTATTGCCTATGTTCCACACCAAGGTGATCTTTCATTTTCTTTCCCTTTATTTTTGATGTTAGAAATAAAAATTTTGTTTTGAAAGTTGTTAGTTTTTGTTTGAAATACTGATTCATTATTGCCATGAAAACTCAAAAGATTTATTTGATTGGAGAAAATTAAGTTGAGCTGCAGCTCATACACTTTATATGGGCTTTCATTTTTCTCCACTGGTTCACATCTGACATCTGATAATAAGATCCCTTTTATTGATTTCTCCATTTTGTCCTTCTATCATCCATTCCAAAACACAATCAAAGAAAAAGCATGTGCTCAAATCATTTTTACAATGATTTCTTCAAGCATCGTTATAGTGGGAAAGAACTTGCCTGGGGAAATGTTATCATCCCCTGCCTTTGCATTTCCTGTAATAATGAAGGGGAAAAACCCATTGAATAGCTAGACAATATTATGCAACTAGGGAGCAAATGGCTGTTCTTGTACAAGATCATCGACTTGTTCTAGCAGATGGGGAAATAAATGTTCTAAATTGCTGTCATGCCATGGCGGTAGAGGGTGTTTGGGTAGAAAGGTGAAAACTTTAGGGTGGATTTGAGTTTGTAAAGCTTGCTAGGGGAGATGATGGAGATTTCATCCAATGGGTCATTGGTGGTAGCAAGGTTTGCCATCTCGGATGATATTATCATATCAGCCCTTCCCCTTGCAGACGTATAGAAGAACTCATAGTTTTAAATACCGTACCGGCTATCATATCGGATTTGTGGCCTATATGCTGTATGTATGGTTCAATCGGGTTCTACCGATTTACTATGTTGTACTGGATTAAAAAATAAATTTATACATAACTCTTTATAAAAAATTATAAGTCTCATTATTGGTCATAGTTTATTTATGTTATGTGTTAGAAGTTAAAAAGTGGGTTCATTATACTTATATTAAAACATTTTAGTAGTTTTGAGGAATTATTACTATTTTATCTGAATAATTATTATTATTTATCAAAAATAATTTTTATAATTTATTATAATTGTGTCAATGCTAGTGATTAAGCAATAAATATTATTTCTATTAAGAATAGCCACATGTCAGTAGTTTGAGTCCCACCAACTACGACAAACAACTCTAGATAATTTCTTTTCCCCCACCCAAGTCCTTTGAACTGAACCGGACTGGTTATTTCTGTTATAATTACAGTCTATACCAGTTTTATGAAAAATGGGCTAAAAAATTCTGGTAGGGTTGCATGGCGATCCAATATACTGAATCGGACCGAAGTTG
Organism: Piper betle; assembly: GCA_033002965.1. NCBI lineage: Eukaryota > Viridiplantae > Streptophyta > Magnoliopsida > Piperales > Piperaceae > Piper > Piper betle. Next base: position 69,124 of record JAURVB010013740.1, on the reverse strand, counting down.
GTTCTGGTACCTGGTATACCAATCAGCTTGTTTGGTCCCGTATTTGAAACTATGGAAGAAATGTCGGAGAAATATTAGAGATATTTGCAAATTGACCAATTTAGGTAAAATAGGATTATAAACATTTACTACAAATAGACAAACCATTTAAATAACTTTACACCCATAATCACACATTAGTCAAATATGTTTACAAGTCACCATATTTATTAACTTAAACATTATTCATGAGATTGATAGCATCAATAAACGAGGAAGATGTCGGTGGGTTTATGTATCCACTCTGATATCGGCGGTGATGATAACCTTCAAGGTGAGCACAATATTTAATCCAAGTCATGGAATGTTGGTACCTTTTCATGTATTCTCTTAGATAATGATCATATTCTTCATGAGGAACATATTTCAAAAAGCCTAATAGGGGGTATGACATGTAATTATAATCCGCTATTGATGGAGCATTCGACATAGGGTGTGGATATGTATAACTAGTATGTTGATCAAAGCTGTAACAAGGATCCATATATGATCCACATCCATGAATCACTCAAGATGCTGGAATTTCCGCATTGAGGGTAGCCTTGTGGATATTCAAATGAATGTCCATAGTCATATTGATATGCATTATTAGATGAGACATCCATTGAATTGAATTAATGAGAGGGGTTTCTTCCTCAACGAAGTTCATCTTGTGTCTCCCTGATGTCGAGCTCTCATTTTGTCTTCTTTGCTGTGAGGATGTGAAAACAAGAAAATCCTGGCTTAGTCTTGAGCCATGATCATCATCTTGAGTGGCGTGTGTAAAATGTTCGTCTCTTGTAAATGGGCTCAAAGGTAGACTACTAGCACCATCTTAATTTACATTATTTTCATTTTCTCCACTAATACCATCATTGTCACCATTAACTTCATCTCTTCATCAAAGGAAGAACTACTTTCACATGAAGATTAAAAATGACTAGCAGTGACAAGGTCAGCAAATGTCATCATGCCGTTAGAACCAAAAGATTGGCGTCACATTGATCATGGAGGGCTTCACCGAGGGAAGTGATTAGGGAAGATGGGAGAAAAATAGGGTTTTATGGAGAATTCATAAAACATGATTAATGCGAGGCAAAAAAGCCACATCTGATTTAACTGAATGGTTATGATTCAAAGTAGCCTATGCAAGATATTTAAGCTGCAGCTCATGTGTATGAGACTAATTATATTGTTATACCCTTTGGTCATGGAATTCTTGATCGGGCTTTATTAGGTCTGGATAATTGATGTCTTGCGTGATCTGATCATTGGGTGGCACATTAGAATTTATCGTAGCAATTGCTTGATCATGTTCCTCAGATTGGAATTCTTTGATATTTAATTGCCAGAGTTCTATGTGCACAGTAAATATCTGCTTTTGATCTGTTATATCTTGTTTGTATGTTTATCTCCATTTGTGGTTCATTTGCAATGTATTTGTTAGTTTGCCTGTATGCATTTATATTAAGTTGCTGTATATTGATGTGTAGCACCTGGAAAAAAATGCCTTCTTGCATTTTATGAGGTTTTCTTAAAATAATGTAGAAAAACACTGGGGGAGCTGGTTTTTCCTTGGCAGTGTGCTGTATTTTTAGATAGGGAACACACTTGTGGCAAGATTCAATTTTGCTGTTCTTAATCTTTTGTTGTTGTTTCTTCCAAGTTCATTTATTTCTCTGATTTCTTATGTGCATAAATGTTATGTTGTTTTCTAAGTACAGATTGATGCACTTTATTTATTGCATTCAAATTCTGAGAAGATTGGTGGTGAATTAATATAATAGCTGGGTGAATGATACGTGAATGTATTTGTGGCCAAGGCTTTGATAGAAAACACAAATTTACCCCAAATTTACTGTATAAAACAATTTGTCCTCTTCAATGAATGAAAGTATTGGTGTTTTGTAGGATTTTATGCTGTTGAGCTATGTAAATTTAAAGTGAAGCAACCTGTTGTATTTTATATCTTCATATATGGATCCCTTCTGCACAAAACTTACAAAGAAACATTTTTTTTGTAGATTGCATTTTTGAAGTTCGAAATTTTGAGTTTTCTTATTCACTCTCTCAGAAGCATTTAGTAGAATATTGTAGTTTAATCATTAGATTCGCTAATGCGTGGATGTGAAATGAGTATTTATTAGAGTGGAAACGTAACTAATATTATCTGTTATTTTCTGTTTTTACCACCCTTTTCTATCTCCTTTTGACCGTCTCACAATTACTTTTCCAGAATAATGAGCAACATGGTTTTGGTCCCCCAGCAGAGTTCAATCCAAACATATTTATTCATTATGGTATCCCATCTACTGCATCAATCTTGGCATTTGATCCTATCCAACGTCTCTTAGCCATTGGTACATTGTAAGTTAAAATACTTGACCTTTTGTCTCATCATCTTTTATATAGTTTAATTATCTATACATGTGAACAGGGGTTTAATTAAAAAAATTATCACTTAGATGGAAATTAACGAAGATCAATTAACGATCTGGAAATTGTGCTGCTAGCTGGGATGAGGTGTAGACGAATGATGACAATGTCTATAAATTATGTCCAATTTGTTATTGTTATATGTAAGGTTCATAGTAGGAAATGGCAGATAAATTATTTAAACTGGAAAATTTTTGCAACTTGGTCGGCTTCAATATAGAGCAACTTGCATTTGTAGTTATTGGCTTTGCAATTGAAGATGGCTATCTTAAAATTTTCCACTTTACTTCTACCTAGCTAGGATAAGAGGTGTAGATGATAGTGAGGATGATGATTAGAAAATTGCGACGATGTTTATCATAAGTAATTAAGCAGTTAATTGTCACATGAAGATTCTCATTTCTATAGTCTTAAGTGTAGATTTAGAGCTGGGTAATAATGTATGAAAAAGGAAAAAAAATAGTCTAAGTATCAATACAAGGAAGACTAGTAACCGTTCATTTTTGTTTGAAAACTATTTATTCTGTTTGTAAAAAATTGGGATGCTATGATTTCTCTGTCAATCCTCTTATACAAAAGACCAAAGTAGCATAAATCTAGGGTGGCATTTTCTCCCTTGCTCCTCATTCTTAACTTGCTTGTAGGGGGTCATGGTTTTCCTTTTTGGGCCTTGGCACCTAGACGTCGGAGGGATCAAAGTATCCTTCTACTTATTTGGGAAATTTATACAAACTTTATATATTTAAGCCTAAAACTTACATGGAAAGTGGTGTATGTATCAGAAAAATTATGTGATTCTTTTCAACATCCACTTATTTTCCAGCAGTTATGGACAACTTGATTGGGTTAGTTAAAGTTCTTTTGGCTTGGCAGCTTGAGTATTACACATTGCTGTGTATTTATTTTTCTGTACTCTTTGCAACATTTCAGGGATGGAAGAATAAAAGTAATTGGTGGTGGCAATATAGAAGGACTTTTCATATCTTCTAAGCAATTACCTTTCAAAAGTCTAGAGGTTTGCATTTAAATCAAGTCATATCTTTGGATGCATTTAAGTGGCGATATCAATAAAGGGTCTCTAAATTTTATTATTGCCATTATCTTGTAGACAAAATCTCTGTGTAGGGCAGCTTAGAACTGGAAAATTATGATATGATATTGAAGGAGAATTTGATCCTACTAATATGGCAGATGGTTGACGTATTTTATGGCACATAACATCGTCAATGAAATTCATATGAGGAATGTTAAGTGCAGATTTTTACCGAGGGTTAGACTTTCAAACTACTATTTAGTTACTTAATTTAATCCTGACTAACAATGAAACAAAACAAGTGAGAAATTTTAGTTAAGGTATTATCCAAAGAATACAAATAATATGAAATTGATGCAATATACTGATCCTCTATTTGTCTCAATGGTTAGGGAATGTTGCAGCTTAAATGCATTCTAAAAATCTAGTTTTACTTGAGAGAACAATGTCTATTTGTGTTTTATTTTTTTGTCTTGATCCTTGATTTTGTTGGTTTCTTGGTCATTTTTTATGACCCTCCAGATATCTTAAGCTATGGTTCCATTTTTATGTAATGGTGTATTGAACGTTTGCTGCACAATCAGAAGGTGGTCTTGATGTTCGAGATATTTCTATGGACTAACAAAGTTGTTTTGCGAGTGTTAACAAATAAAATAGTTTGTGAGTGAAGTGGATTCATGGAGTTTATTTACAAGGTGGATCTATATAGACTGTGTGTGCAAATTGTGGGTCTCACGTATGGAACAACATTATTTCTTTAAAAGAAAAATAGTCCATGGTTGTTTTTATAGAATTGGCAATGACGTGAACATGTTTACTTGGCTTGATTTTTGGCTTAATCGTTGCCCCCTCATCCAAAGACTCTATCGTCAAATAATTATAAATCTTGGGGGAGACACCTCCCACACTATATCTTAATCCATCATTCATGGTTCTTGGGCCCTCACCTCTGACACTACTAGCACGGAAGAATTTCTAAACCTTTTAAATGAGAGTACTTCTTTCTTATCTCATGCGGATAATAGTACAGGGTGGTTATCCTCTACAGGAAAATTTTCTTTCAAGAGCAGTTGGAACTTATTGAGACTTCGTTCTTTAAGAGTGTTACGATACCTTCTTGTTTGGCCTAAATACCGAACAAACCGGCATGCGTTCATTGCTTGGTTGGTCATGTCAAATTAGATCTTAACTCTAGACATTTTTCAAAAGAAAGGATTTCATCTCAATAAAAGATGCTCTCTTTGTAAGGCTTACCTGGAAGTTAGAGACCATTTATTCTTTGAGCTTTCTTATAGTAAAAAGTTTGAAAGCTTGTCCTTTGAAAATGTCACATGCTCCATTAAGTCAACTCTTTCGATAATGAGATAAATTGGCTTCTTTATCTTTTGTTTGCAAAAGAAACATGCAGTCTCATCTTGAAACCTTTTTTTGCTATTGCGTCTCTTCTATTTGGTAGTGGTACAAGCGAAATAAAAGAATATTTGAAGATCTCAAAATGCACCATGATTTATTGGCTATATCCATTATTTCTCAAGTAAAGTTTGCCTTAGATGTCCTAAACTATAAATAGAAAATTATTGATCATTATGATTTCCTTTCGGACTTTGGGATGTAACTCTGCGAGGATTCTTTGGAACCTTTTTCCCTTTTGTATTTTTTTCCCCTTTGGAGGTTCTTAAAATGAAATTTTGCTTTATCAAAAAGAAATGTCTGCTGCACAATGCTGTCCATAGAATATTTGATTGACTAAATAAATTGGATTTCTAATAAGCCTTTCTTATTGTAAAGGGATGGCAAGATGCTTATTTTGCCTAAGATGTAGGTAGTTTGGTTGTCTCCGTCTTATATTTTGAAATGCTGATAATGTTGTATTTGATGATCTTGTTATGTAAAGTTGGTTCTGTTTCCCATTTGATGTGTGCCTCTTTTTTTCAGTTTTTGCATAACCAAGGATACATTCTGAGTGTCTCAAATGAAAATGAAATCCAGGTAGCCTATCTTATTGCATTTATTTGAGCTTAGATTGGACATTATAATAGGGCTATCTTTGTGCTTTATTTATTTTGGAAGTGAATATTATGCTATCTTTTACCTAATTTCTAATCACATATATGACACTTAGCATTTGAAAATCTCCCCATTCAAATGTGATACACACCCAGGCCAAAATAGAAAGGGAAAAAATGTACTTCTGTTATTATATAATAGTATCCGAAGATGAAATTTCATATCTATGTTGAAGGAATTAACGAAGTTGAGTGGCCATAAGACGTGTATCATAGCAGTTGTAATGGTTGGGCAACCACTGTCTGATCATAGTTGATGCAACTGTAGGGGATGTTGCAACCATCGTTTGAAATTAAATGGTTGTGCACATTATCAAGAAGTTATTCTACTATAAAAGTAACATAAACTAAAGCTAGCCATATGATCTCAAGATTGATAGCTTATTCATGCGGCAAATGGTTGTTTACAATCTCATAGATATATTGTAAGTATATCAATATTATCACTGGTATATTGCCATTGTCCCTTTTGGTGTTTTCTCATTCCCAATGTCATATAACTGGGATATTAATGTGGAAAACTATGGGATGAGTTTCATTGTACACTAGGGTATCCAAAGCATTTGAGAGTCGCTTTAGTGGAAAAACAAGGCTAAAGAGCTAATTTTTGTTCGAGTGATTGGAGCTCCATATTTCATTAGAAGGCGTGTATTTACTTTCTTTATGTTTTAGAGTTAAGTGTAATAACGTTGTGGGTCTAGTGCAAATTGATGACCTATATCATCCCTTCAAAAGTAATCAGCCAAAATTGAAGTTCTTTTGGTCCATACCCACTTATATATTGCGTGCCTCCCAAATAGTAATTGGATGTGGGGCACTCGAACCATATCTAACAAATTACCCAACTTATTTAGGAAATTCCACACTCGAAACTTTCTTTCCTCACCCATTGGTTGATAACCCATTTGATCCTGCATCTGCTATGGTCTTAGGTCAGCTTTGATCATGGTTTGCCATCTCCATGGGTCTCAATGACATTTTTTGAGATCTTGGTCTTGAGAACACCCCGAGACGAATTTGTCCCAAAGATAAAAGAAGATAAGAAATTGCCCTTGTTGGATTCTTGCACTCATCTCATAATATTCCAATAGAACTCCAAAATAAAATTGAAACGGGAAGGAAACAAGGGAAAGAGGGAATAGCAGAGAAGGGGCAAGCAAGAGAGGGAGGTGAGGGTTCGGGAGTTGGGAGTTAGGATGGAGTAGAGGGTGTTGGAAAGGAGGTTTGGTGGTGGCATAAGTGAAGGGAGTGGAGGGTGAGGAAGAGGGGGAGGAGAGGAAAACAATAGGGTTATATGTTTTATAAATAAAATTACAATTTTGCCCTAGATATCATGATCGACATGGAACATGCTTAATTTAGCGTCTCAATAATTTTAAGATGTCAAATGCTCCATCAAGTCAACTCCTTTGATAAAGAGATAAATTGATTTATTACCTTTTGTTTGCTAAACAAGTATGTAAGTTTCATCCTAAAACCTCTTTTTGCTATTTACGCCTCTTTTCATTCGGTATGAGCGAAATAAAAGAATATTTAAAGATCTCAAATGCACCATGGTTTGTTGGCTATATCCATTAAGCACTGCTTGCTTCGGAACTTCTAAGCTACAAATAGAGAATTATTGATCATTGTGATTACCTTCTAGATTTTTTGATGTCACTCTGGAAAGACTCTTTGAAGCCTTTTTCTCCTTTATATTTTTTGCCCCTTTGAGAGTTCTTAAAATGAAATTTTTCTTTATCCAGAAAAAAATGTTAGGTATTTTCTTGGTTTATGAGTTCCCACTTGAGTGTTCAATTTTATTTTTAGTTGTCCTCATACAATAGGTGGATTATAATTAGTGACATTTACTTTGTATGTATGATTTTTGTTAAAAGGAAATTGTCAACTATATTATCTGTAATTCATTTAATCAGTAAAATAGTTCATGGTGTTAGAGTTGAGAATTATTCTCATGCCTACCCACTAGTATATCGATGTTAATGCCAACCACTCGCAGTGCTGATGTTGTGCAACCTTTTAGTGCGAACAACAGCAAGAACCCGACTTAACTCTTTTTCTCTACTTACCTATTGTCCTAGTTAGCCTAGTTATAATCTTAAACTTGGTTTTCAATAACAGTAAGGGCTGACCATGGACACTTAGTCCATGTCTGCACATGCATCCACGTCTATTTGACCACTAAATGGACATTTATTTGTCCAAGTGGATGTGGATGTAGATATGGGCATGAAAATATGTTTGCCTTTAATAGGTTGGATGGACATGAACATGGCTTGTGTTCTTAAGAGTTCTGATTTGTTTGAATCCATTAAATATGAAATTGATTTGGTTTGAATTAATCATCCTTGATTGTAACCAATGAATTGACCTAGTGTCTAATATATAAAAGCCTTCTCTAAATTATTTTATTGTGAATATTATGTACTTGGTTTTTGGGGATCTGAAGTGAGGTTGCTTATGATTGAGTTCTTTGTCTGCTTAGTGAAACCTAAACTAAATCTATCTGCTACAAGGACAGCTTCGCAACCCTCTACCTTTCTTTTCACTTTGTCACTAATGAAGGAGGGTGTATCGTAATACAAAAACGCCAAAATTTAAAGGCGGTTCTTCTGCCGCCCTCTTTAGAGTGGATAGGATTAATTTAAGTTACAAACATATTGATGACTCAATCACATAGTCCTCGACCATAGCCTAGATTCCCCAAAAACTCAATATTCCCAAGAGAAAACTTTTGTTTCAAGTCAATGATTTAGGCTAGTGAAGGGATCTATTTGTAAGCAATAGGTCAATCAATCAACTTTAAATAAGGATGATTTAGTCATACAAAATAATTTTATATTTTATAGTTAAAGAAATTAATTATTTCAAAATGGAACTTATCTTAAGGGGCACTTGATTATAGGCGACCTACAAAATAATTACCAACATTAATATTTCGTCATAATTATTAATGGCGACATATTTTCATGTTCACATGGAACATGCTTAATTTAGCATCTTATTACTATTTAGTATTATCTTGGCTTAGGAGTTTTCCCATAAGTATCCGATTTTATTTTTTGTTTCTTTCCTTGAATGGGTGGATTCTAATTAGTCTAATTTCCTTTATTATGTTTAGTTACAATTGGACGAAGAAACCTTCAACTATATATATGTATTTCATTCTAACTAACAAGATTGTTCGTGGTTGACAAATTATTCTCATCCTTGCTGAAATCTCTTCAGATTGGTGGGGCTAGTTTAAAAATTTAAAAACAGGTTGGGAGATTTCATCTTCGAGGGTTAATAATCACGGATATTAAGAACATCTAAATGACCCTAATTAAGTGGGCTTTGCAAAAAATTTGCCACTTGATAAAACCTAATGGACTTAAAGAATGATAGAAGAGAATAAGAAGAAAAGGGGGAGAATATTAAAATAAAGAATCAAAGAAAATTAAAATAAAGATAAAAAGATAAAGTAAATAAATAGAAATTAAACCCTACAATATAAACCCAATCCAATAAAGTGATGAACCAACGAAAGAGTACTAGACCTGTGATTTAAGCTCCAAGCATCAAGCTAACAACGAACTAAAACTTTTGTACCTATAGTTGAAACCCATCTCAATAACCCAACAAACTACCCTAAATGATTCATGAAAGTATGTGTATGCTCACGTCAAAAGTAGACAAACTACCAACTAATATATAAACCAAGTAAACCGTCATACTTAATGAGGAAAGATAAAGGCTAATCCTAATCATGAATGGAGTGATGCAAAAATGAAATTAATGTTAGACATCCTATACTAACATCAAATGATGGCAAAACATGGGAAAAGTGCTAACCGATAAGTCTAGTCTTGCAAATAAAATAATATTAATATGCACAAGTAAATAATATTAAACAAACAAATAAATAAACAAACAAAAATAAACTAATAAATAAATAATACCAGAAAGTCTTAAATATGAGATACTATTTAAATGTGCATCTAAACTTATGTAGGGAGTTATGCATAATGGCTGAAACAAGTTTATTTATGGGCGAATTGAAAATAAGGGTAGATGGGTTGGCAATGTTGTCAACAAGGCCGACAAAATGGGGTGGTTTCTTGGGTTTTTGCTTTGAACAAGATGCAAAAGAGGATAACTTTACAAGTTTTTAGGTTTATCTATTGGGAGGGGGGCGAGAGGGTGAAAATGAATTTTCTATAGAATTGAAGTGATGTAACAATGAATCATCTGAAGAGGTATGAACTTTAAAGGAGGATCCTAGGATAATGGAAGGATGCAAGGATTAAGTTGCCTAGAGGGATAGAAAAGGCGCAAGTAATAAATGTGCATGGGTGTAATGAGGGCAAACAAGGTTCACCTTTGTATCACCAACTTTGTACCAAGGAACAATGTCGCGTTAGTGTTGAAATCAAGTAATGTATAACATAAAATGTGTTCACTATTTCCGTCAAAAGTAATAATATGAGCGTATGCTAGCTCGAAGCCAAAGGGTCGGCCTCCTCGAAGGCAACAAACATTGTCTTGATCACAAATGTTGCCCAAATCCATGATGGTAAATTTTTGACCTAATCATGGCTTACATTCTCGCTGGATTTTGGCGAGATCTTGATCTCGGAAGGTTGTAGAAAGAAACATTGCCCAAAGAAGAAAGTTTGCTCCTCACCGGATCTTTTGCGGCATCTCGCAAATTTTGAGTGAGAGGTCGGAAGACATCGAGAGATAAGCCCGTTAGTAGTGGTGAACAAACGTTTGTGTCGGAATATGAAACAACCACGACAATGGTGGTGGACATCTTTTTCAAGGAAAGAGTAGGGAGAAGGGGGAGCAAGAGAGGGGGCTGGTGGGAGAAGGGGAAGATCGGGTAAGAGGACTAGGTTTTTTAATTTTTAGATGTACCATGTTTATCCTTTTCACAGTCCGTTTACCATTTAACTGAATATTATGTCCAAATGTGCAGATCTTTATTTGTTCATATCTTTTGTCCCACTAAAGAATTAAGTCAGTCTATTTAATCTAAATTTAATGGAACCTTAAATGGTCATTGAATATGATCTAATTTTGATTAAATTTAATCAAAGGGTCCATTCAATAATTTTCATTGCTATCATTTTCTGGTATCCAAGTTTTTGAGATATAACCAATTTTTTCAAGATGTCTCCAATGTCTCTCCAAATTTTTCTCTTTGAAGGGTCTGAGATCGAGATATGGAAAGGCGAACTTTGGTCTTAATACAACCAGCTCAAGAATTCTATGACCAAAGGTCATAACATTATAATCAACTACAGTTTTCAAGTTTTCGCGGTGAATCATGGTTCCAAACAAAGATGAACTTGCCAAATGAAAATTTTATAGATAGCCACAAATTAATTTACATTTATTAGCATTAAATAGCCTTTGTTAACATTAACCAATAATATAAAGTTCATGAATGATTTATTAAAGTTACCATACATGCGGAAATAAGTCTAGATATCAATGACCATTTACTACTGGGCTTAATGACCAGACCATAGCTCCCAAGTCCATGCATTAATAACTCACAAAAATTAACATAAGTCCTAATAGAGTCCAACTAATGTAACAATAAGGAAAAAGCTGGCAAGACATCCTCCATGCTGTACCTTGCTGAGGTTCACCCTCGAATAATAGTTTTATAAACATTACTTTGTCTGATGCTTAGTTCAACCCAATGGACGGCACATCGGATCCACCAGAAAGAATTAATTAATTAAAGAGATAAATAAAGCCAGAAACAATAATGTAGTTAAACTCATTATCAGATTAGAAACAACAAGAATTAGTGATTAGCAATAAATAATTACTCATCCATAACAAGAACATATACTTACATGTATGATATAGATTACATATTTTATTAAATAACATGCATTAGGTAACAACTAAGTTAAATTGTTCCATGTGACTTTTAATGATGATATGATATGAAATGTGAAAAAGAACTAAACAACACTTAATCAATAATAATTATTCAAGCATATATATTGCCCTCAATAATTATATTTTGTACAACTCTGCCCATGCTTTTGCATTGGCAGTACTAAGCCCGGATAAAGGAGGAGGGTTGGTGTTAGGAAGGACATCTGACCATGAAAAATTTTGCCATTTATAATTGCATGGATCCTAGCTTAGGGTCCATGCCCCATTTACCCTTAGGGGGTATCAAATGGATGAAGATGAAGATGTATTAGATTTTGTACATGAGGAGTCCATTAAATAACTAAATATTATTCCTAAAGTAATTCATTAATAAGGACTTTACCCATAACCTTTAGTCACCATAAACAATCATAATCATGGGTTAACTACTAAAAAATAATGATAACAATAATTATCATTTTTCAACATTAATGATTGGGTAATAACACTAATTTTATACATAGTGATTATGATTAATACCAACATAACTAACTAGTTCTTAGGTATACTATCCCACTTATGCATGAGTAAAAGTCACATAATTCATAAAATGCATTCATTACAAATAATAGTTCAAACATTGAATAAATTAATTCCAAAACCACAAATTAGATGCGAAAGTTAAATTGGTTCCAAATCCTAAACTCGATAAGAAATAAAATCTGAAACTCAGCTTATGACGAACACAGACTATCTGATGCATCCTAGACTCCTAATGCATGTCATACATAACCCTAAAACCGAAACACGTGCACCAAATGCATTAGTGCCCCTAATCTAACCCTATATATGATAAACAAATAAAAATAACTTGCATATTTACCAACTCCATACCATGCAATTACCCACCTAGCCCCACATACTTAATATTAAGGCCCATACTAAACCAACTTACGATTCAAGTAAAAAGTCGGTCAAAACCTAGAGCCAAGGGCTTGGATTTTACAAATGCCATTTGTAATGTCCTAGGTTTAAATGCAAATTGATGTGTTGATATCATCCCTTCAAAAGATTTAAAGTTAAAGATGTATAGGTAATATCACCACTGATATAAATGCGTTCTCCCTAATAGGTATTGATGTGGGATTACTTTTTCATATCTTGGCATCTTACATGTTAGGACTTTTGTGATTTTAGTTTTGAGAATTTCTATAATGTGTGTTTGTGGGATCAGCGCATCGTCAACTCAGAATGTGGTTCAGATGAATGGGATATGATTTTGGGCATTTTAAATCCTGAGACAACTATTTACACAAGAGAATAATGCACTAGGGGAAGGTTTTAACTTAATCTCAGATTATATTGGCCATCCAAGGCCTTGTTTTTGACCTGGGATTGTTAAAACTATGACTGATGTTGTGATTGGCATGCAATGGTTGAAGGATCTAGGTGATGTTGCATTCAATTTCATGAATCTGACCATCACATTTGTTTTCCTGATGGACAGCAATGCAACTTAGTAGGAGATAGAATAGGGTTGGTTTAACAAACGGCTTGATTTCCTGGTTTTTAAGTTCATTTGCTTCTCTGGCTTCAAATTTTGAGATCAAGGTTCTAGGGAGGGAGGCAATGTTGGGCTATTTATGTTAATTTCCTTGGTTTTTAGTGATGGGGTATTTACATGGTTCGTTTGGGTGTTTAATTAGAAACCCATTTAGGAGTTTATAAATTAATTATTCTGTGCTAATTTTCATTATTGAATGATGAAGTTATCAGTTTAGATTTGGTTGGAAAACCTTAAAAAGTGTTAATTCTTGTCTTGAAATTCATGATTCTACCATCCGATCAGTTTCTCTTATCTATCGGTGATTTGATAGATCAATCTAGTCAGCGGTTAATCAGTTTTTTATTTATACAATTTGGATGGTACTTTGAATGCTATTATTCTTGGTTTATGCTTCTGACTTGTGGAAATATGATCTCTTTCTAGTTGTGGGATTTGGAACAAAGGTGTCAGGCCTGTAGTTTGCAGTGGGAGTCTAATATTACTTCCTTCTCAGTAATCCAGGGAACTCACTTCATGTTAGTGACTAATATATTTTCAAACAATAAGTTCATATTAGTATGATGACAAAATTGATTTGAAAGAAATTTTTTATGTTGTAATTTTGTTCATTACGGCAGGTATGTTGGAGATGAAAATGGTACAATGTCTGTGCTGAAATATGATTATGTGGAACGGAAGCTGCTGAAATTGCCTTACCATATTCCTGCGAGTCTTGTTGCTGGTAATTTTGGCATGTTTTTCACCATTATTTTAGTAATAGTTTTTATTGCTTCTAGTTTAAAAGCAGTCAGTTGGTGATAAAAATCTATATGCCTGCAAGCGTAGCCTTGCAGGTAAATGTGTAGATGACAATGAAAAATTTATGTCTCCAACACAGTATAGCTGGGATAATCTGGAAATATCAAGGAATTATTTCATGAAATAGTGTGTAGTTATTTTCCTTATTTTAATTCGGAAGTTCACATTGAGTTATTTTCACTGTTTGTTCATAGGAAGATATTGGTCATCATTGTTTCTGTAAAAGATAAACTTGGGGGCTGACCTATCTTTAGTTCACTTAAAGCACCACTTGAAAGATTTTACCATCATGGTTCTAAACATTCTTTGACAAGTACACAAGTTATTTATGTCAGTAAACATGATCAATCTCACCCGATTAAAGGCAAATTAGCCATTTTAATTAATCAATCATAAATTGTTGATATGTTAGTTTCGGCAGCATTTCAACAGAAATTAGGGATTGAAAAACTTTAGAAATATTGGTGACAAAATTCAGCCCACAAAAGCAAAAGCTGCATGTACTTTTTTTTTTCACCAAAATACTGATTTTTCCGTGAAAGATAAGATTATTTCACTAAATTATAGTAAAAAATGGGTTAATATGGCAAATGATTATCTGTGTTAATAATTCATGCCGGAAATGTATGATGATGGAATAAATCTGGTTATAACAAACATAAACATGGAATGAAGCTAGGGCACCCTAATTCATGACAGTGAAAATAAGTAAATTAAATCTTTTTTGAGCTTCTTGCAAGTAATAAGGGATCCAATTTCTTTAAATAATTCGCAGGGAGAAGTTATGCATAATAATTACTTGAACGAAGAAAAAAAATTACAAGTTGTCTTCAATACCCTCCAAAATAAGATTTTAGTTTGGTTGGTTAGAATTTTAAAACTGGGTTGGTCCAACTCAACACGAAATAACTGGTGTTGACCAGATTTGGTCCTTGCCTGCCTGTTGCCAAATGACCTGGGCCAGAGGCAGCCAGCTGTCCTGGCCAAGGCCAGTCAGGAGCAATCGACCTTGGTCGCCCATTTAGCTGGATCTGGCTGCCTCTAGCCCCAATCAGGTTGTCTTGGCCTCACGGCAATTAGATCTGTGATGGAGTAATGCCAAATAGAGGGAATTCACCAATGGATAAATGAGACTTAGTAATTAGAAATAAGAACTCGCAAATTGTCAAATGGGGGAATTTTGAAGGGAAAGAAATAAGATTGGAAATAGAGATGGAGGAGAAAGGGGGCACAAAGCCAAAAATATCATTCATCCACCATCCTTTACATTACAACATGATACATATTTATAACCTATATTTATAATAGTCACTCCTCACACAATAGGAAATCTAGGGATGGTCACATGTATTTAAATAAAAGGGAAGATTACAACAATTCTAGAAGTTACATCAATTTAAATCAATGAAGAAAATTTACAAATTAACCAAGTAACCTTTGACAATCACTGTATCATATCCCCCATGTTGAAAATAACTTGTCCTTGAGTTCTTCAGCAGTACAATTTGAAGAAGCATCAAAATGAGGAATTTAATGATAAATCTATCTGAAGTAAGCATAAGAAGTGCATAACGTCTATCACCATAGAAGTATGGCACCACTCGATGTAGCCAAGTAGAATCACAGGTGGTAGAATGATAGTTGGTTGAGAGAGATAGGCATCACCCAATCACTCCAATGGTGCTCAACCCAAATCCGAAGAATAATTTCTTTTAACACAAACCTTGAACAACCAACATCATAATTTTAAGTATCATACTGGTTACCATATCAAATTTATAGCCACTACGGGGTATATTCGGTTTGTTGAAATCAGAGATATAATGAGGCATAAACTTGTGACTCAAAAATCTGAGTTCACCGAGAGATCATATCACATATATATATACATCAAAGACTTGTCATAACAGTTCTAGAAAGAAGGGAATCAGTCCCTATACACGTGTAAACCCAACTAAGCTAACAACCATCTCCTAACAAACTTGTGACAAACATGATATTTACAACTTAGCATATGCACAGATTCTAACAACAATGAAACCAACACTTAGTTGTGTGTTTAACAAACTAAAACACTATATGGACTCCTTAGACGTGGAAGTACAAAATAATTGCTAACACGGGTCAACCGTGCGGAACTAGGTTCAATCAAATATTAAAATTATAAATAATATATATTAATAGAAATTAAAATGTTTTTTCATTAATATTTAATTAATTACCCGTTAAAATACCATGTTTTTTAGCAAAAAACTGGATTTTGTGAAAAATTTCAGATTAAAAACTGGTTATGAATTAAAATGGTACAAAAGCTTAAACTATACCGGAATTGAAGACAACGCGCAGAATCACGGGTACATCCGGGTGTTCTGATAAGGTATTTAAAACTGTGGCCAACATAGATGGCAGGATAATAAGGATCAACATATGGAGTGAAATCTGCAAAGACTATGCATGGTTCAAGGACAAGAACTAAATAAAAATCTGAAGCTACTGTAGGAGGCTCATCATGTACTTCAAGTGTTATCAAGACAATCTCTTTGTAGTGTATTACTTCAGCTTAAATACAAACAATAGTTATCATTTTTAATCTACTTATTGGCAATATTTTTTGGCTCAAGGTTCACATGGAGTAAAGATTGGTTGTGCCATAATAGTAGTCATTAGAGGTTGTAATTGTGCCTGAATTAGCCTTGTAGCTGTCTCTAATCCATGCATCACCAATCCCTCCATACACGGTTTCAATTTCTATAGCTGGTTGTTACACATCTTTATTAAAAGCAAGCTTGCTATTTAAGCCGCCAACATCCATTACGCCGGTGAGCACACTTGCAACGTTCAGCCCCGGGCTGCCCAACAGCAGGACATGGGTGGTATGGTCATGATGTGTTGGAGCATGGCATGGCCCTCGACGAGGGCCAAGGATGTTGCTTGAGATAGCATTCTACATTGTTGGGCGGAGACTGTGGAAAAGCTAGAGGAAGCCACCAATGGTGGCGCTAACAAAGATGGAGTTCCGGGGACCTTATGGGGATATAGATCATGGAGTAGTCAGTGCATGAGAAGAGGCTGCCTAAGTATAGATTGTTGGGGTGGATGACCTAGGGAAGCTCTCGCTTGATGAGTTTGTGCTAGGGTGTGAATGAATAAAGGACTAATGCACCTAGAACAAATAGTCTTAAATAATCAAGTCGTTGGATTTGATTACATGGCTAAGATTGGAGAGGGGAACAGACACCAACCTTGTTCTTCGGAAACAAAGAGGGAAGTTTTCCTATCTATCACTCTATAGATTGATGGCAATAGATATATGGATATTTTAACCTACCCACACCTGTCAACAGATTACTCTCTCCCATGGGTCTATCACCTACACACTTCCCCTTCCTTGGGTCACCTTTTCATTACCAGGTCGGTATTTTAACTTACCCACACTTGTTAATAGATTACTCTCACAATGATCTCTGCAAATCTCATCTATGGGAGGTGTTGCATCTTGAACTACACCTGATATTGAGTTTTTTCTGAGTCTTGTTGAGAACTTGCAAGAAGGCAAACCATGCTTGGGGGCAATCAAATTTGGCCATTTTTGCCTCAGGGTAGCTAGATTTAAAAATAAAAATAAATTCTTTTCAATTTGGTTTTTATTTAAAATAGTGTGGTCACCTTGGTTTTTGTTTAAAATTGTCACGCCCTATTTTTGGGATGTGGGGATTCTTATTTCTTTATTAATCATTTTTGGAAGTAAGTCATCATTTCATTTTTATTTTTATTTTCAACATTATCTTACTAGGATCAAATGCAAAATATGTAATTAAGTGAACTTCATAATCATATCATAACCATTATCTAAGTTTACAACCAAAAAGATTTATATCATATCTAAAAGTACATGATCTTTTAACTATTAGAGAGTATTACAAAAATTACATCTCTAAACATAATCATCATATTATGCTAATATCCATATGAGTCATCTACACTTTTGTTTGGTTACTTGCAGGATGAATGGGGTGAGTATTCGGTAAAATACTCAGTAAGAACACATAACGTTCATAACAACATATAGAATATCCCATGTAAGGCTCAATCAACTGAAAATCTGATAAATTATGGACATCATAAGTTTTCAAGTAGTCATATATCATCAATCATTTAATCATAGAATCAAATCATGGAGGTTTTCCTTTGAATACTAGAGCGGGTCACCCATAAGTCTATGTTACGTTGAGAATAAAAATCTATCAATCAAACAATCAATGGCTAGACATACTCAATGAGATCTATCAATGGGACAGTGTGAGCCAGAGGTTCATAGGTCATTCCTGTTCCAAGTGCTCGTGATCCACATATGAAAATCGGGTATTGTAGTTCGTAATCACAATCGTATGTGACTCTAGAGCAGATCATAATCGGTCTCTTATAACCGGGTGTCAAACTCATTAAGGTTTAAGGTGGTATCGCATGGTATTCACTATACTGACTTAAGAATCATATGAAATCGATCAAATCTCAATCAAATCTTTAATATTGATAGTCATAAGACTTAATATCAAATGAATCATCAAGACATCTTTCTAATCATAGGTGTCATGGAATCATTGCAAGAGTTTAGGAAATCAATTAATAAAACCATTAAAAGATGAGGCAAATGACAGATAGAACACAAAAGAAAAATCTGGAATAACTCATTTGTAAAAATTTGCAATAACTCATTTAGAAGATCAATTACAATTCATCATTTCTACTAGTAGGAGAGGGAAGCATCTTAGGAAAAGGAAGTATCTTATATGAATAAATTTATATGTAGTTTAGAAGGTTAGGCTCTTACCTCTTCTCTTGGCTAAGTGCAACTTCAACTAGCTCTTCTTTATCTTCTTCCTAACCTCCTCTTCTATGTTCTCTTGTTTCATCTCCCCACACCCCTATTTAAGTTGTTAGAACTTTTTGGAAAGGGTGGCTTGGTAATTTCACATCTTATAATCAAGCAGAATTCATTGTCTCTATTAACCAATTAGATTTTCCATGCTTTTTAACCAATCAGGTTTTGCTGCTCACTCTAACCAATTAAAACTAAGTAGATTAGTTCACATTGAAGTTATCTTAAAATATTATAAGGTTCTACTTCTCCCTCAAGTCTTCTAGAATTTCCCTTTTTGGATCTTTCTAGAGAGGCTATTTTAGTCATTTCTATTTCTACTTTCATTCTTACCCAATAAAAACATTAATCGTTAATTAACTAATCTAATTTCACTTTATTAAATCCTTGTAACACTTACATTAGCTTATCAAATATTTATTTTAACTCAAAACTAACACGAAAGATACTTCATTTATTATCGAGGGCTTCCACATTTTTTGTAATTATGCATAACTTTCTCCCTGAGAGGTGATTGAAAAAAGTAAATCCCTTTTTCTTTATTCTTTTTTATACATCTTATCCTAAAAGGAAGGCAATGACATTGAATATCTAGGATCCATGAATAGTGAACAGCAGTTTTGATGGCTGGATGAATGGATGTGCCATCTTGGCACCAACCTTCTTCATTATCTGGGCTTAGAGCCCGCAATGCGCTGGTATTAGTTGAATTATAATGGATTAATTAACCAAACTAGATTAATATTCAGATAGTTGACATTTGGGAACTAGTTGACTTACTTGGTGATGGACTTACTATCATAGGATGTGCTAAATAGCTTGAATCTTCATAAGATTTTAAACTCTTCTGAACACCACGCCTGTTAATGTTTTGTGACTTATTCACAACTAATTACTCATTGTTAATGTTGTTTGTTGACATTTTTTTACTTGCAGACTATGCTCAAATCGTATTACCGAACTATCTTTCTGTCGTTGGAATTCTTCCACAGCCTTTTACCCTTGGAAATCGGTAATATAGAATGTTAGTTTGTTGTATGTGGACCATGTCTTTTATTTAATGGGTCTTACACATATCAAATTAACAATCTATTGCCATTTTTCGCTAGTATTTTTAATTCTGTCAAAAATAAACTAAAGAAATATTTTATTAGAAGGTCCTGATCGGGAAACTGAGGATTCTATTTGACATAAAAATGACTCTGTTCAATAAAGAGGTGGTTTGACTGTGTAGTTATCAGAACTAGTCATTACTGTATGGACTAAGATAAACCTTGGTAGATCATTCATAAGTAATTCTGTTGTGCCACTCAAGGAGAATGTGGGGATTTCATGTGTGGTTCTTAAAATGTATAATAACTCTGAAGTCCATTAATTGAATTTGAATTTGAACTCCTCATGCCCGTCCTAAATCCAATCTATAATTATGGACACAACAGCAAATAAATCTTGATTTAAGTGATAAGTAATTGTCCCTTAAGAAATTGATATAGGTGATATGCACTTGATATAAGTATTTTAAAAACATGTTGATGTGGTATTTTTTGTTTGTCATACTTATGCCTTTCTTTGAATTGTTGGTCAAGTGTTTCCCTCCAAGCTTAAGTGATAAGTATTTGTCCCTTAAGAAATTGATATAGGTGATATGCACTTGATATAAGTATTTTAAAAACATGTTGATGTGGTATTTTTTGTTTGTCATACTTATGCCTTTCTTTGAATTGTTGGTCAAGTGTTTCCCTCCAAGCTTAAATTTCCCAACCTTCTCTTTGCCTATAATAATCCTAAACCTTTTTGCCTATAGCTCCTCAGCTGCATTTGCCCTTATCAGAACTGTGCAATCAAACAAAGCTCCCTTGTGCTTTGTCTTGATAATGTCCTACCTTTACAGGCCCCTCAAACAAAACTATGTGCTTAGTCTGTACTTTGTGAAGAACTCCTTTATTTAGATAAATGTCTATCCCATCCTTTTTTGTCAAGATAGATCCTCTCCTACTTAAAAGCAAGTCCTTTGACTAGTCATCTTATTTGGTTTCACTTGATTTACATAATGGTATTACTTTTCTTCCCCTTGAAGCATAATGTTGATGAACTTGTTGAGGCATTTTACCAGTGCAGTTCCATGTAAGAAATCATGATGTTATTGCCATTCTCTAGTATATCTCTTGGTATCACAAATTTATTGGATATATTTGTCCAAAATACAAATCAAGATGCAGCATTACACACCATGACATAGAAAAAATATGCAATCATTGTATAAGATTTTTCTACAGAGAAGGATAGAAGGGATTTGACCACTAGTTGGAAGCTAGAATATGAAAACATCCAAGTTTGGGATTTTCAGGGTGGCAATGCCTTAGATTTCAATTTTGATGGTAATATGCCGGGGATGCTCATTCTAGCAAGGCTTGAACTTCAACTTTAAGATGGTTTTTGAACCAACACAATTGAAAAGATCAAGATCTTGTGGTCAACAATTTAAATACCTTTTTTGTGCAACATCATTGCTTCAAAAAGTCGCATCGACTGAGGAGAAAATGGGAGAATATATATTACCTTTGTTTAGATGTGCGAAGACATCCCTTAGATACTATTGTGAAGAGATTTACCATGCAATGCTGTCATTGTATTCATGGTTTGAAATCTTTCTGGATCTCAGCCATTTTTGGTGAGATCTTGGTCTAGGAGACAGTCCGAGACAAATCACTTATAGCGAAGATAGTTTGCTTGGCTCGTTCCCGGGAAAACTGAAGATGAAGGGTCTGAGGTGGAGGGAAAGGGGAGAGGCCAAGCGGGTGTGAGGCTTGAGTGGTGGTGGGAAGGAGGGATGAGAAAACATGAGAATTGAGTAGGTAGAGGGGTGAGGTTGCAGGGAAGTGGAGAGAGATGTGGGGAAGATAGGCGATGAGGAGAGGGTGGGTTATAGGAAGGGGGTTGGTTGAGCCAATGATTTTTTTTAGCCCTCAATTAGCAGTCAATTTCGTAGCCTTTTTTCTCTCTCTTTTTTAAAAGCTTCATTATTTATTTACCATTTTTTCAGCATATTATTTATTTATCATTAATAATATATTTTAATATTATAATGAACTACCCAATGGAGATAATTTTCAGGTATTCTTTTCAAATATTATTAATACCTATGAATGCTTTTTTCGGAAGCAATATCTACCTATACTAACTTTGATGTAAAAGAAGACTTATATTTGGTTGAATTATTATCAAATGTGGTCATTAGCATTTTATGCAAGTAGATATATCTCATTTACTTTCATATAGCATGGTGTTATTATTATTTGTTTGATTGTAGTATATAAACTTAAAAATACATGTAATTGGTGATTATATTCTATAAAAATAACTATTGCTATTAATATTTTCAATACCCTGATTTTTGAGAGAGATCTTTGATATCTCCTACTTTTAACCTTCTGAGACGAAATAGGAAAGCAATAATGTGAACCTTGATTGTATTAAAAGGGGACGAGGTAGCCCCAAAGAACATCAATGGAGATAATAAGAAAGGACATGGAAAATCTGGATTGTTTATACGTAATTTAAATTTCCTTTAGCTTGTTTATAAATGGTTTCGCTTAGGTTTGCCATTCAAGTACTTCATAACTTAGTGTTATCACATTACTTCCAACTTGTTTTATTATCACTTTAGTACAAATGGTACCCTCCAAGGGCTAAACTCTCCCTAGAGAAATGCATAGTCTATATGTATTAACATTTTACATGAGGATTTATATATCTTATGTAAATATTTACCTTTTCTTATCTTCTTACTCGACCTTTTATCTTTTAATTCTTGCATTTAGTTCCTAAATGTTGCTGCGACAACCCGACTCAATTAGTGCAAACTGATAGGCTGTCATTTCTCCAAAAGATTATAAGTAACATCCCCACTAATATTAGTTTCATCCCCACTAATATAAGTATTAGTGTTAACGAAGTTGAAGATTGTAAGTATCATCCTCATTAATATATTGTATCTTTCCGCAGTAGGTATAGGACGTGAGACTAACTGGACTAATTAATTAAAAAATAGATCTTACATTCTACCTACCTTAAAGAAATTTCGTCATTAGAATTCCTTTTATAGCTCATGAGCCTTATTTGAATTTATTTCTTAATAAAACTCCATCATCCAACACATCCAACATGGTTCTGAATTGGCTTTGATTCCACTTGTAACAATCCGACCTAATTGGGGCATTTTCAAAACTAGTTAACCAAGTTGAAAACTTTAACCACCTTCTACACTAATATATTGGATCTTACCTCAATAGGTATTAGATGTGATACTAACTAGACTAACTAATGGATTAGGGATCTTATAGTTACTTTAGTTAATTAACTATTAGGTTATTGCCATTCTTATTCCTTCATAGAACAAACCAAATGTATTTAGAAAATAAACTAATAGAAATAATCAATATATATGCAAAAAGACTTGTTGAAAGAGAATCAATCGATAACTCACAAATGTTGAGAACTTGAGCATAGTCATGAAAGTTCCTTTAATATAAAGCCATCTTGTATTAACTTTTGATTCAAAATCATTTTGGATATAAATTCATTGAATAAATATGGGAAGATCTTCAAAGAAGTACATCTATATCATGGAAAAATATCTGAACATAGTTTGTGACGAAGGTTCTTACTTTTTTTCCTTCTTACAACTCCTAGCAGCCTTTTGCTTCTCTCTTCTGCCTCCTACTACAGCCTTCTAGTCTCAAATGAGTCACATCCTATGTCCATAAATAGGCACTCAATAGCTTCAGTAGGAAGTCTGAAGCTTTGTACACCGAAATTTCAGCCAATAGGAGTTTCCTTTCATTCTGACTAATTATATTCATCCTTGTCATCACCTCCACATGACTAATATGATTCATTTTTTTATCATATCTACAAATGGAATTTGTTCAAGTAGGCTCTCTCACACAAATCTTTTAGAATTCTTTTAAAACTAATTCCCCATTAAGTGATCTATATACTTCCATCGGGTTATTTTAATCTAAGATGCTTCCTAATTTGCACATTTTCCCAAACTCTTAAACAGGATGGCTCTTAGTAGACTACCCATCATTAAACTAATCTTTACTTACACTTCAATCAAACTCATATACTTAATGAAACACCATTAAAAGTGTTATAACCCAAAATTCTCTTGAGGAATATTAATGTTGGGTGACCTATTTTCTTCTAATTTAGGCTTAGTTTGGATTTAGCCTGATGAAACTTTTGTGATTAAAATGTAAAGATATTGAGGCGGCCCTTCATTAGTTGCCACTTAGATTGCTTTAAATGAAAGTTAGACAAATTTACTAGGAATCACCCTAGAGAGAAACAACCTAGTCTAAGTTTCTCGACCAAGTCAGTTTTAAAAGGATTCTAGAAGGCATATATGCGAAGTAGTCTTCTTGGACCAATGCTATCGGTCAACAAGGAGGTGGTGAAGAGGATGTATTCTATTGGTCAATGAGAAGGTAATGAAAATGGATGAATATTTTTGGTTAGGACGGAAAACAACTCTTATTAACTAAAATTAAGGTGAATGAAATTTCTAGATTTCTTAAGAGGGAAACATTTGAGTGTTTATACCAAGGTTTGCAATATTAGATTTCGGTTTCATTTCGAAACTTGGTAAATATGGATTTTTGGAGAATTATTGGTGGAATTTGGGAGAAATTTGGAATTTTTAAAATGTGTGAAAATGCATATTAGATATATTAATTGTCATGTAAACAAAATATAAAACATAAATATATAAATTTGATGTGGAAAAGACAACATAAGCTGATGTATTTAAATCAATAAGGCTGATACACATTTAAGTGCACATAAGTATTAAACCATACAAATGTTATTGGTCACACATGTTGAAACATAACACTTAATTAGTGCAAAGAAGGTATAATACTTAATAAAAGAAGACATAACACTCAATTAGTAGAAAGAAGAAACCCTATGTGAATCAATATAAACCACCCTGGTATTGGTATTGTTGGCGATTTTTTTGTCATTGAACCGTTTGACATGTGACTTTTTTTTGTCATTTCTCTGATTAACAAAAGAAATTTAATTCTTTACATTTTCAGCTTTGATAGAGGAATTTTTTTTATTTGTTATTTCAGATTGAACATGTACTCCAGCTTTAACATGTATCTATTTCTCTTTCCTCCTGAATTTCTCAGAAATGTTATCGGGTTGAAATTTCTCCTAAATTTGAGAAAATGATTTCGCCCCCTTTTTCCATTTCGGCAGTATGCTGGAATAGGAATTTCGCAGAATTGCAAACCATGAATAAAAGACCTCTTTATTATTAATATTCTCATCACTAAACTTCGAATAGGCTAAGCTAAGCCCAAATCACAAGAAATAGCTTGTTCAACTTTAAAATTGCTTTCAAAAAATTGGGATATCACATCTGTATGCTCCCATAGTTGTAGCCAATAGAAAATCTAAATCCATCAAGTCCACACTTGAAATTACCAACTCTGTGAAATCACATTTTGTTGCTTTTTCTATCCTTACATTTAATTCTTATTAGTTTGCAGATGGGCATTAAGAATTTAATGCAAGGATAGAAAAGGCAATAAAATGCATATAACCTAAGTCTGGTACACTACATATATATATATATATATATATATATATATGAAAATAAGACCGAAACTAAGGAGAAAAACATTAAATGATGTCTTACAAATTTCAATTTCGCCAAAATTAGTCTAGAGATATTCTAGATGTTTTTTAAATGACAAAAATGGTGTAAGAAACACTGAAACACTGTTGTGAGGAATATCAGACCAAATAACATGAAATGGAAACAACACTTGTACAAAATTCATGGATTATATTTCAACTGCAGAATGAAAAAAACGTACATAAAAATTTCCTAGTTGAAAGTGATTCTATCGAATAATGTAAAGAAGAAATACCAAAGTCACACCACAAAGATTTGTTAGCATAAGGTATTTGGAGGGTTAGGATTTATGTTGTTTTGACCAATTCCACTGGCTTGGATGTAGGATGGTAGAAATCGGGTGGTGAAGTAATGTAAATCATTACGATAGAGGGGATATTTGGCATTATTTCAACCTGATTGCTGACAGGTGATTGGAGGGAGAGAAACATGCCCCGTGAGAATAGAGAGCTGGATGATGGGAAGTAAAAGAAGACCAAAGAAGAAGATTAAAGGGAGTAAGGTACAACCTTATTTGGAAGAGACTCTTTCGATGAATGGAAGTTGACATGGTGCATTGTGATTGACTAGATTGTGAAAGCAATTGTGGGCTTGCTAGGCCATTCCCCTTTATGAATGACTAGGGAAGAGGGGACAAGGCACCACCTATTTTTCTAGTGCTCTTTTAGTAGGCATGTATGAAGCAAGATTTGATAAATTTCCTAGGACTGATCATCTTGTCAAATCATCATGTAATACCTCATTTCGGTTCACCCACAAACCAAACCGTAAATGCTATTGGCGACCGAACCATTTGTTAATTTATTTATTTCGGTTAAGCCGACCCAGATCTAACCTTGGCATCTCAAGATGGTGATGTGAACATATAATGCATGGATGAGATGCTTAAGTTCTAATGTTTTTCTAAATGAATGTTATGATATGCAATCATATTCAAAGCAAAACAACACGTGAAAAGTTCAAAAGATAACGATTCTTTAAAACAAAAAAAAAAACGGACATACTCCCTTAAAAGTGCAATAGGGACCACCTTGTCAACAATAAACAAT
Organism: Piper betle; assembly: GCA_033002965.1. Taxonomy (NCBI): domain Eukaryota; kingdom Viridiplantae; phylum Streptophyta; class Magnoliopsida; order Piperales; family Piperaceae; genus Piper; species Piper betle. Next base: position 42,686 of record JAURVB010013740.1, on the reverse strand, counting down.
ATATATATATATATATATATAACAATAAAAACTTAAAACATTGTTAAAACATTTTTCTTTTCTCACACAATCACATCATAACCATCTTTATGTTGCTGCATCGAGTCTCGACCCCATTTGATCATCCTGTGCAATTCTACTCATAATAACTACCATTCACAATTCATTTCACAGTTTCACACAACAATTTCTCCAATAACACGTTATAGCATTTCATTCACAATTATTTGCAACCGTTCACACCACAATTTCCATTCAATTCGACAAGTACATGTGTGTATGGTACATCACTGCTCCTCCACAGTCTCGAAAACTCTCAATCATTTAGTTTCTCACCTACATATATAATACAATAACGTCAGTAATGAATGTTACTGGTCCAGAAATAGCTAATAATCAAACTAGCACCGGAGAGATGACTCTCCTGTTAAATGAAATCATTTATATACTTCTTCATAGAATCTTTTATAAAGGCGCTAATTAGGAGTCGTCGTCCTCAACTCGACAACGTCCCATTTTAACTCATCTCATGCCTTGGAAAACTTGAAAACTATCCCTTGCATGGGAAAATTAATTTCTTTTCCTTTTTCCTTCAGCCCTCTACTTCTTTTGTATCACTCCTAGCCCTAAGCACAAAGGCCGAGTACTTTTAGGTATGCACCTTTAGTACCCTTTAAAACCACAAGTGTAGACATGCGTTGTATTGTAGTACCCATAATCCTCCACACTTCTCCGAGTTTGAGGAACTCGAAGATAGAGTTATCAGGATACCTCGAGAATAGAATGACCCACTCACCACTTTAGAGCCCCGCTTTGACTAGCACGCGCCCGCTTGCTCGCTGTTCACGTAAGTCGACTTTCCCTTATCTCACATCTCACTGGAAAATTGGAGAAAATTATATGTATATAAGTCTAGGTAGGGATTGTGATATAGTAGGCCTAAAAGCATCATGGTCTGTATGTGACTTTTCGAAAACAAATTCGAGGGATTTCATCATCGAGGGTTATTAATCCAAAAATTCGTACATCTAAATAGCCCATGTGGAGTGGGACACGATAATCCACCATTCGACACGTCCACGTAACTGTTAAAAACAAATCACGATAGAGTAAAGGAGTCAAACCAGAAGCGAGTCCTAAACGGACCTAGTAGAAGCTCCAATCGTGTCCACGCGCCTAAGCGACGAACTCCTACTCCGTATTTATACATCAATACTAAAAGCTAACGCATGTTGTGATGCATTCACATCCTATATTACACTCACATCAAGGCACACATCAATCCATAGCAAGATTTTATAGGCTACATTGAATTTGATTAACAATTCATATTTAATTTACTTAATTAGTTCCTTAGCATTTATTTTAATACACTTCAAATCACGCAAATTCATTTTATTTACAATAAAAATATTTATCACATCAAGCAATTAAACCTTAGCATGTTGTGCTAATAATTATCATTTTTTTAAAGTAATTAGGTCGGAGTTAATTATACCACATGTCGTCGGCAACGGCAATTGGTAAAGAGTAGGGTTTTTTGTGGTGTTCGAGACTCGAATTTGGCATGCGGCGGCGTTCGAAATTCGATCGGGTATGGTCGGATGAGTTGGCGAAAATCCGATGATTTCTGCATTTCAGCGAATCTGATTTTTCGGCGGCATTTCGGTAGTTTTTTGACGAATTTTCCGGTGAGGTGATCGAAACTATGGGTTGGCACCGGTTCGGCGAGCTCGACCCAACTATGGTGGTGGTGCGGGCGGCGGCGGCGATGAGTCGGCTGGTGTCGGTCGACTTGTCCAATCAGCCCTTGGTTGACCCCGCCGGTGGGCTTGGTGTGAGGGTGGTCCAAGGGGGAGGGCATCAGCGGCACAGCGGCGGAGGAGCGTCGCGGCCGGCGGCGGAATGGCGTCGGCAATGGTGTAGGGTCGTGGTGGTCGGGCCACGGCTGTCGGTGGCAAGGGGCGGTGATCGGGGTTAGGGAGGGGGAAGCATCGTGATGGAGGGTTTCGGTGGTAATTTCGATATTGAAAGTTGACTCGACTCCAACTTAAGTAAAAAATAATAATTAACTCCTAATAAATTCAAAAAAAAACAAAAAACATGAAAAATCCTATAAAATATAATACACTCCGTAACATCAAATTGACATGTTTTATAACAAATAACCCACCCAACTGCTATGTAACGTATCATAATGCGTTATTTGGCCTAAAAATAATTCTACGATCAAATAAATAAATAAATATAAAAAGATAAGTGTATATTGTCATATACTATGATAACTCATTTCTAATTATTTTTCTGACATTATCATCATATAAACTTAACCCTCATCGCTCATAACGCACGGTTGGCCTCGGCTCAGTATGCGGAGCATGAAACTGATTCGATTTGAACTGACGGTTAAACCGACTAGTTCGATAATGTAAAACTTTAACTCGAGTCACGGGTTTTACACATCAATAGAAGTAAAATAGATGTGAAAGCTTACATCCATAGGAGAAAACTTGTTACTATGGTCTTATGGATCTGGATCTTTCAAATTGATGCGTATAATCATTTATTCCTTTCCGATGATGGGATGTTACAAAAGAAACCACAAGGGCCATAACTGTGCCACTTCTATATATGAAGGTGCTAGCTTCCCTTAGTTCCAATCTAGCTCATTATAAATTAGAAATAAGTTCTTAGGTTTCGACAATTTGTGTAACTCCATATGCTCAAATTAAATGCTCATAACCCAATGTTTTGAAACCTTATTGGCCCAGTTTTTATTTGGGTCAAATCTCAATGATAGCATACAATACACAATTGTTAATACCTATGTGTATATACATGTATATAGTCCAACAAGATTCAGAAATATCATATCCAACATCAAAATTTCATAAGGAGATTGTTTGGCTTCACTCTTTTCATTAAAATCCATTATTTCAGCATTATAATGCTCCTCCATCCCAACTGTTGTGCGCCTCTCTAGTGGTCCCTTTTTCACTTAAGTGAATGTGATCAGTTTGATATGGAACTGGAAAATTTTAGTACGAACAGTTATTGTTTTTGTTGTAAAAGAAAAAACCTCATCTTTAATCAAGCTAGAAGCACATACTAATTTTCTAGCCCCATATTACCTCATGCAATATACCTGCTTGTGCATGCTTTACCTTGCATTTCACTTTTAACAAGAAATGAATTTTAGAAGTGAAAAAAAGAATAGTTTGACTCAAACTCTGATAATTAATTTGTTTGACAGAGTAGTCATTGCATACGAGAATGGGTTAATAATCCTATGGGATATGTCAGAGGCTAGAGCAGTTCTTGTCAGAGGCTATGCAGGTCTTCAAACCACTGATGATTTTGCCACGAGTGACACTAGTGGTGATCTTCGCACTGAAAGATCTCATTATGAACAGGAAGAGAAGGAAATATGTTCTCTTTCTTGGGCATCTACTTCTGGCTTTATTCTTGCTGTGGGATACATCGATGGAGATATTCTGCTATGGAACATGACTAATGCCTCAACAAAAAGCTCACCACTTTTGGAAGGATCATCTAACAAGGTTGTCAAGCTACAGCTTTCTTCAGGAGAGAGGAGACTTCCTATTATTACTTTAAACTGGTTTACAAATGTGTCTTATAATGGTTGTGGAGGCCACCTTTTTGTTTATGGTGGAGAAGAAGTTGGCTCAGAAGAAATTATAACGGTATGTCTTTTCTTGCATTTTTTTTGCTTGCGTGTGGGATTTTATTGCTGTTGCATTTTTTAGCCTTTGTGGTGTTTTCAAAGTTGTATGTAAAACATGTTTCTTATATAGAGAAATTTTTACACAGAAATTTTAATTTTAGTTATTATTAGCTAATAATATTTGCAATATTAGGTAATTTACATCCTTTATGCAGGTTTTAACTATCAAATGGTCCTCCAGTATTGAAACGTTGAAATGTGTTAGTCGTGTGGATCTTTCACTTAATGGGTCATTTGCGGACATGATTTTGATGCCTGATATGGGACCTTCAGGAAAAAATTCTTTAGCTGCTCTTTTTGTCCTGACCAATCCTGGACAAATCCATGCATATGATGGTTCTAGCTTTTCCAATCTGACAAACATTGAGCAGGGAGGAAAGTCCTCTGCTTTTGCAGAGCAATTTCCTGAAGTTATACCCACTCTTGATCCACACATGACTCTGTCAAAGCTGCATCTATTAGAACCTGATAACAATTTTTCCAAGCTTCTGTTGGAGGTAAAGACAAATCAAATGGAAAGAAATGTAATGTAGTGCTAGGGGCGCCCAACAGGGAAATTAGCCAATCTGATAGTGTTACCTTCATGATTTTAGATTGCTAATGCTTCGAGAGCAAGTCCAACTCGTACACTTTTTGGAGGAACCAAGTGGCCCTTGACCGGTGGTGTTCCTGGCAAAACATTGTTTCCTGGAGATGCAGAAGCCCAGAAGCTGTATGTTGCTGGTTATGAAGATGGTTCTGTAAGAATTTGGGATGCGAGTCTGCCAGTTCTGTCACTTGTACTTGTGTTGAAAGGAGAGGTTAGACTAAGAGTTCAAGCTAAAAGCTCTGATAAACATATTTATTTTTCAATTTTTCTTATCAAGTTTCAAGATAGAAATTTACAGTTTTGATATTTAGGTGTCACCTATAAAGGTTGCTGGTTTGAGTGCTCCAGTATCTGCCTTGGACATTTGCCACTTCACAAAGAGCCTGGCTGTTGGTAACGAATTTGGTCAGGTCAATGCGAAATTCAAGTTATTGTATTTCTTCTTACAGCTTCATAATTTACTTAAGCTTTTAGCGTATATTAAGACTCCATAAATAGCATTGGTTCTCTCAGAATTGTCAATTTAGTTCGAAGATATCATTAGCCACCATTTCTGCTTAGCTTGGCTTTGTATGGATCTCTTCCCTTCCAGGTTCGTATTTACAAGCTCTGCAGGAGTTCTGGGGCATCGCATTTTCATTTCGTCTGTGACAATCAGCATGAAGGTGCTTCTTATATTTTAGAGTCACATTTCTGTTCCAATTAGAAGAAAGCAAAGCTGAAAAAAACCTGAGTTGATGTTCATAAAGTCAACTACAAAAATTAACCCCATTTCAGCTAAACTGTTTAATGATATACCATAAATAAGTGTGAAACTGCGATTGATCACTAGCCTGTAAAGGCAAGTGGATCCATAATATCTACTGTTATATATTGCAGTGTGACTGTTTCTAAGCAATTTAGTAAGGCCTTTTAGTCCACTCCATCTAGCTTTATTCTTTTCTGCACTTTATAGATCTGCCACCCTGTTTCATGTGATTGACTGCATTATATGTATGACTGATCAATGGAAGTAAAATCTTTGGCAATGATTAATTTTTTCTTGTGCATTGCCGATCCTAAGCCCGTACAAAGGAGGAAGGTTGGCGTTAAAAAGGGCATCTGGCCATCCAAAATTTTTCCACTTGTAATTAGTAATCACATGGATCCTAGATTGGATCCATGCCCCCAACACCTTTTGGGTATCGGGTGGAAGAAGAAGAAGAAGAAGATCATGTAGATTTTGATGAACCATTGATGTTTTATTTTTTATGTCTTCATTGGCGAGTTTCCATTTTTTTCTGATGTATTTTACTAGGTGTCTATCTTAGTATTTTGTTGCCTTCTATGTTGTAGTTCATCCTTTTCTCCAGCAAAAAGGTTGGAGTTGTGTATCTGTGGTTTGTGTTCAGAATTCTCCTGTTCGAGCACTGAAGTTTACTCATTCTGGTGCCAAACTTGCTGTAGGATTTGAGAGTGGTCAGGTGCTTTGAGGTATTCTGTCTTTGGTGCGAACTTTTTGTTGTTCAATGTACTGATAATGTTTTGCCATTATTTTGTAGGTGGCCGTAGTTGATATGGATTCTTTTTTGGTTTTGTCTTGCAAACATTACATTTCTGGTTCAACTTCACCTGTCACATCCATTGTTTCAATAAGTTCAAATATAGGAGGCTGTCTTGATCATGCAAAATTACAAGAAAGCCGGGCAGATTCTATAGATGGTTCTTTTTTTGTTTTAACAAAGGATGCTCATGCTGTAATAATTGATGGCTCTAACGGTCATGTTTTGAGTTCACGACCCTTACATCCCAAAAAAGTATCAACTGCTATTTCCTTGCATGTTATAAGTAAGTCACATCCCTCCCTCCCTCCCATTGTTTTCCTTTAATTTGAGATGCAGCAAGTATTATACATTGCTTGTAGTATTTATACTCTTTTAAAAAGCACATCACTACAATTACTTTATCAATTATCCTAGCCTTACACGCAATGGTTTTTTCAGCCTCAGACAGGACAAATGAAGCCTACAAACACGTGATATCTCAGGACAATAGCGATCCAAATAGGTCATTTCAGAAAACTGAAGATGAACATAAATCACAGGATCTTGATGTGCAATCAGCTTCAGATGTATTACTTGATTCTGTTCTTATACTTTGTTGCATAGATGCAATTCGATTGTACTCTATAAGAACTGTCATAGAGGTGTATTTCCTTTTCCTTCTATTCTATACAGTTCCAACTATAATATGCTTTAGTTGGCTAATGCTCTTTTTTCTCACGAAAGGGGGGCAACAAAGCTGCTCGCAAAATAAAACTTGAAAAGCCATGCTGTTGGTCAGCAACATTCAAGATTAAAAGCCTGCAAACATGTGGACTAATTTTGTTATATCAGACTGGACATATTGAAATTCGGTATTTTCAAATTTTTGCAGAGAATCATTTTTACTCTTTAGTATATATTAGATATGAAAATGTCCTCTTAAAAAATTTCCCGGAGTGTTTGCTGCATATTCTTTTGTTTCAGACTTATCTTTGTAGCTGTCTGACATATGGCAAATCCAAACTGCAGTTCTGGTTAACTTTTTATACCATTACTTGTTCATGTGACTATCCTTATTATTTCTTTTTACCTTGTGTCTTCTGAAGGTCGTTGCCAACTTTGGAAGTGATTGGTGAAAGCTCCTTATTGTCAATTTTGCGATGGAATTTTAAACCAAACATGGAGAAAACAATCACTTCCACTGATGATGCGTTAATTGTGCTTGTGAGTTAATTCGGCTTCTAATCGTGCTTGAGAATTATAGAAATAGTTTCTGCAACTGAATTTATTACATCTCTCATCTTTTACTTCCATTGTGTATCAAACCAAAGCAAAAGCACCTTCACCTTCGGGGTTTAGCTTCAGTTATTGGTAGAGTGAGGGTTTCTAACTATGGAGAACTTCACTCCTAAGCTTTCTCTGATAAAGAGAAAATATGCGACAAATCTATTTAGTAATTTGATTACGATGTATGATTGGGGGACCCTAATGGTAAGATTGGGAATGTGGTAGTTGCAGTGAATCATTTTGTTGGAAGCTATAAGAAGACAAAACTAATTGTGGAGAGTAAGTGGTAATTTTTATTAAATATGCATGTAACTAAAAGACAAGACACACAACCAGCAGAAACTATCCCAAGCAGGTTTGTTTTTTCCCCTGAAGTGATTGTCCCAAACCAATGGATAATGACAAAAGCTCCTGCTTGATTAGTTGAAATTTCGCAAGAAACAGGTAGATTGTGTGGCCTAATAAATTAGCATGCCCTCAACAATCTTTTGCAAAGAAGGTAACAAAAAAATCCATTGCAAAAGAGTACGAAGGTTCTTTTAGATTACATACATGAAGAATAATCTCTGCAAAGAAAGGTGACACAAGCCAAAAGATAAATAAAACAGGAACTTTTCAATTAACCATCAATCCTAATATTTTGTATGATTTAGCCAATATTTCTTGGCAAAATAAAGTAGAGACCCAAATGGATAAACTTGCTAACAATATTTCAATCTTGATTGATGTAGAAGTCCTTAGATTATACTTCAAAATATAGTAAGTCTATGAAAAGGACCCATTTCCCATTTAGCATTAGTAAATATGGCATGCATTGCATCATATACTTCACCCACACTTGAAATTGAAACATTCTTTGTAATGTCCAAACTGTAGAAAATTCACTCTCAAAATGGGAAACTATGAAGTCACTAAAATATAAATTATATTCTGTTTCCCAGTTCTACATTGGTATTTTCTTCTTAAGGCTTGTTCACAAAGTAGAGATTTGAAGTATTAACTTCTATGTTTTATGCCTTTGGACTTGTAGCAGATTGTGAAGTTTCTAATCAACGTATCTATCGACATCTTTGTAGCCCAAGTATAAACTAATGGGTCTAAATCATTTTTTTAAAAGTGTTTAACCGAAGTTGAAGATTTATAGACACAACCCAACTAATATATTAGATCTTATATTATTTGGTATTTGATGTGTGACTAATTTTGTAGGATCTTACAACCCATCCACTTTTAAGAAATTCTATTCTCGGAATTCCTTTCCTTGGCCCATAGTAATCCATGTCCACTTAAGCCCATCATTCAATATGATCCTACATCGACTTTGCTATTATTTATAACCCGACCCAAGGACAAACTGATGGGCTTAAGTCATCACTTAAAAAGTAATTAGCCAAAATTGAAGATCTACCGACATATCCCAACTAATATGCTAGATCTTACCATGCTAAGTATTGAATGTGGGACTAATGTTGTGGAATCTTATAATCTACCTACTTTAAAAAATTTCATCCTTAGAATTCCTTTCCTGGACCTATCCACGCTAATAATCTAGCCTTTTTCCACCATCTAATACAGATCGGGTTGACTCTAATGTCATCTGTAATGACCCAATCCAAGTGCAAAGCAACGGACCAATTCATTTTTTCAAAATGGTATGAAGATCTATAAGCACATCACCACTAATATATTGAATATCACCCCGTTAGGTATCGATGTGAGGCTAATTTTATGGGGTTTTGCATTTTTCCTTTACGGAGTAGCTTTGCTTTTTATTATCTAATTCAAAATGATACATTTAAATAGTATATTTTTTTTAACAAGTATTTTTTGAAAAAAAAGTGTGGCAAAAACCACAAAAGCATGTAAATGAGACCTATTTCTTTATTGCAAAAAAAGATGCAGGACTAAGGGAGTAAGACAATAAACTTATAATGTTTCTCTTGTTCAACGTATGTCCTGATCTCCTTGCATGTCAAATCCTTCCACCTTGAGTGTTTTATTCTTCCAAAATCGAGGTCGAGTTCTTTTGAAAATTAGGGAGTTAATGCGTCACAAAATACTACTTGATTTAGGAATATATTGGCAATTTAAAAGAATTATTTATTATTTTATTAGTAGTTTTTTTTTTATTAGTTTTATACTTGAATTTGGAATCATATTATTAGAATTTTATCTAGTACATCCTTACGCTATTAGGACTCTAGAGTCTAAATATGTTGTCAATGTCATAGATTTTATCTAGTACATCCTTATGTTATTGGGACCTTGAGTTTCACTGATTGATTATTGAAATTTATATTTATATTTTGGTGGATTCCAAAGTTGCTTCTTCTTCTTCTATCTCTCTCCCTCCACTAAATTTCACTTTTATGTTCCCGTCTCCTAAGTTGCTCTTTTCCTTCCACACCGTTCTCCTTGTTCAAGGCTAAGCTTGTTAACTCTTAAGTTATGATAAATATTTGTTTCTTGTCCTTATTTTACTTCACTGCTGATAGTCCTTGCTAATTTTGGTTTCGTGTCCTGATTTTACTTCGCTGTTGATATAGTCTTTGATTTATGTTACAACTTTTAATATAGATGGTATGATAATTTATGTTACATTTACAAAATTCCTTTTTTGTCAATGTTTGCATGTTTCTCATGAACTTCGAACTCACAGGTAAGTGGATGCGAAGTGGCTTTTATCTCACTTCTGGAGGCAGAATCCAACTTTGGGTGTGTTTCCTCATGCTCTGACAACAGTAGTTTGTTAAGTCAAGGGTTTCAAAATTTAATTTCATTTTGTGTAGAATTCCAGAGACCCTTCCCTGTCTCCATGACAAAGAGCTAGCTGCAGCTGCTGACGCTGCCATCAATTTCTCATTAACTCAGAAGAAAAAACAGGTTTAGTTTTCTTTGAAGCAGCCAGGGCATTAGGCTTATTTGTTTTGGTATTCATTGTCTCTTCCTAGTTAGTTACTATTATGGGGGGGTTGACATTTTCAAAAAGAATAAACTAACATTTCCAGTAACACCTCAGCATTGAATGAGAGGTCTTAATGCAGAACTGCAAAAGTTTCACCCATGAAAACTTTTTGTACCTTTTCTTATATTTGTTCACTAATACAGTAGGCATCTTAGAGTTATTTTTTTTAATTAAGCATATGTAGAGGATTTTATTCATAGTTATGCAAACATTTTAGACAGGATTTTTTGGGACATTATCTTTATGAATTTTTAGAGCTAGTCTATATCTTTCTGTCATCATTGTAAATTCGTTTTTAAGTATATTAGTTACATAATTCAGAGGTGCTTTATTATGCTCTTTATTCTTGACGGTTGTTCATTTATGATATCTTTGGTTTCATTTATTTTCTTGCTTTTAAATTATTCTTGTAATTTTTCTGAAGTTTTACTACCAGAGTACTTTAGAGTTTAGAGTTCAGGTTATTTGATATCATCACCTGCCTCTTTATTCATTTCACCACCCTAGTCTTACTCCCACCGATGACTGTCGATCTGTGGGAGAAGGTTCAATTTTTGTTCTCTGTTCACTGCCTTCTTTGCCCCTCACTATACACGATAAGTCTTCTTGTGCTTGGATTTTTGGGACACATAAAAACAAGGTTATATCCTTTTTATGTTTTGTGCGTCATCACCGCCCACTCCAGCCTTACTTCATCCACCTTTGTGTGGCACCTGTTGATAGTGTCCTGCCAATTGCTGGTGCTGTCATTTCTCTCGTTCTTGCTAAAAGTAGTTGAAAGAAGAGCAAAACCAATAATTGGTGGACTCTAGAACTAGTTCATATTTTTCTGTTTAAGTGGCTATTTTGGGTTATCTTGGTAAACACTCTATTTTTCTTTTTCTCAATTGCTCTGACGTATGTTATATTACTGTTAGAGCACCATCTGTGGTATAGAATCAAGTGAAAAATTCACAATTTTGGGAAAATTTCCTATAGAATTTGAGAATTTTGGGATAAAATCAGGGGAACATGGGCCAAAACCCTTCCGGGTTCCGGGAAAGGAGATAAAGGGGGGCTAGAGACTAAAACTCTTGATATATTTTGTTCATCCCCCAAAAATTAGAACAGATTGGTTAATTTAAAGCAAACCCCTTGTGGCCCTTCTTCTAAATACTCCTAATATGCTTAATGGCCTTATAATTAAATACCCTCGGTCATAACTTTTTTCAGACTTTCAACTATACTAATGGACTTAATCTTTATAACTCCCCTGACGGGCTTACCACCTCTCATAGACTGAACTCTTATAATGGGTCTAACTGGATACATATCAATTAGTATCTGGTTTTATCGGGAAGAAAAGTTCTGCTCGAAGTTTTAGTCAGACCATTATTTGTTTTGAAAAGTACTGCAGCTATTGGTTGGTTTTCAATATCTTTATGAAATGATAAGATGCTGCCAAATGGTCCAACAAGTTCAGGGGAAACTGCAGAAATGTCAAGTGGAAAATTTGTAAAATTTTCTGATGCCTTCTATCTGTAGTCCATGGATTCTATAAATTAGGGTGAGGTAGCTAATCCAGAGTAATCTGATGATGTCACATAATTTTTGAATGCTGGATTAGTTTTGAGGATACAAACAGGTCATATTATAATTCTGAATGTGAGATTATGCCATCATTAAATTGGTTTACTTTCTTTGCCTCTATTGAATTCATATATTTTGTCAAATTCCATTAATGTTAGAGAGGTATGTGTAGTTACATCATTGAATTGGTTTGACATAATAGCAATATGTCCTTGTATAATCGTCTTCTGTCGCCCATGGTATACTGGGTATGGCAATAATGATGAACATTTACTCTTTGATTTTTGCCTGCACAAATTGTAATTGAGTCCATTATGGACTTCAGACTCTGTGAACATTCTACTGATCAAGTTTCTTCTTCTAGTTCAAAAGATACACTTCAGTTGTTTGAACTTGAAGATTTATATCTCTATTAAAATGTGATGTGCATGTTTTTGCTCCTTTGCTATAGATACACTATCCAATGCAATTTTTTTCTACAAAAACTAATAATTTATATGGCATTCTATAAGTTAATTCATTTGATTTATGAAGTCTTCTGAACAAACATAGGTCAAAAAATCCATTGGGCATAACATGGGAGAAAATTAATATTTTTCTGGGCATATATCACCAACTGGATTCCCCCCAAAATTTTTGCTCTGATACCGTATAAATTTTAGATAGTCTTAACCACTTATCCCAAAAGCTCAAGTTGCTAGGAAAGAGAACCATTGAATATTTGCTTCCACAACAACTATTTTAGTTAGGCATAAATTCTATTATTATAGGAGGTCTATGAGTTGCCCTACAATTATATTTTTCTATGATCGCCATAAGTAGGATTAATTGAGGCGGTTTCGGTGGAGAACATGGTGGGAGTAAGAAAGGGTAGAAAAGATAAGTTGATCTATGAGAATTTTCACATATTAGGTTTTTGGAAACTCAATTTTTATACAATGAAAGCAACTTTCTTCAAACTCTATATAACAACGATATTCATTGACTCAAGGTCTACTAAATATGTAAACAACCAAATAAGGGATTTCATTTAAAATAATAATGGACTTCTGATACTAAAGAAATTAGAAATAAGGACAATAGTAATAACAAAAGGCCTAAAACTTCAAAAAAACTGAACTAAAGTATGTTCCTTTTTGTCTTGTAATTTTTTTCATCTAGTTCCTTGCCTTGAAATTATTCTGCTTTTTTCTTCTTTTAGTTCCACCTAGAATTTCATCTTAGAGATGGTTTTCAATTCATAGGGAGTGTTGTGTTACATTTTTTGACTTTTTGCTTTGTCGAACACTTGTGATGTTGTCCTCCATGGTCTTGATCATTTTCACAATTTTGAAACTATCAATTCGTTGAGACTAGATGAGTGGGCACCACATGTTGTATTGGTTGGCATTTTGAGAGCCGAATATGAATTTGATAGGCCTGCATTATTTGTGGAGATATTCAAATATATAAGTAGTCATCTTTTTCTTACTTCTTTTTCTTTTACCTGGTTTCAAATCTATAATCCATTAAGAGTTAAGTGTATCGATATTGAATTATGCTTTCATGACCATTGTTTATAAGCTACAAAAAACCTGCTCCGCTGGAATGGTTCTCTGAATATGCTGTTATGTTCAAATAAGTATCTGAGTGGAGTCTGTTCTACACTTTCAGCAATGTGGGTCCCACACAATGATGCCCTTGAAGCATGTTATATCAGTTTTGCCAATTTGTGTTTTTACACCTGAGAATTCTTCCAACATTACATGTACAATCTTGTATTTTACTTTTAATGATATCATCAAAAGTCTTAGGCTGTAGGGAATAGCCTAAATGTTTATATGAATCATAGCCTAAATGTTTATACGAACCATACTGACATTCCTATTATATTTTATTCTGTTCTTGACATCTTGTTAACAGTTCTTTCAATTTGGTACAGAGTGGTGGTTTGGGAATTCTTGGTGGCATAATGATGGGGTTCAAAGGAGGAAAAGTTATTCCAAATTCTAATTCTTTGGAAGTTCATGGCAAATATGAGCTTACTCAGCAACTAGAGAGCACATTTTCAAATGTTCCTCTCTCAGAGCCCTCTGTTGCCACTGAAAGTGATGAGATTCTGGACATTGGTACGATTTATTGTTTAATGCAAGCATTTAACATTGTTCTCTCTCATGTGTGCTTATGCTATTGCGTAGATGACATTGACATCGATGAAACACCAGTGGCATCCACTTCATCAAATAGTCATGAACACAGAAGAGGTAATTACATCCCCTTCTTTATTCTCCAAGCATAGGCATGTCAATATGTGACTCTTAGTTTTCTTCAGGTGAGGAAGCTGATAGGCATGAACTTTTTAAAGGAGCAACCAAAGATGTAAAACCAAGATTAAGAACTCCACAAGAAATCAGAGCTCAGTACAGAAAATCTGGGGTGAGTTCCTTATGTTAAAAGGACCAATCCTCTTAATAATTTATCTGAATGTTTTTCTTTTTTTACATGATTTTCAGGATGTTTCATCCGTGGCAGCTGATACAAGAGATAAACTAGTGCAACGTCAGGAAAAACTTGAGGTAGCAATTTTCTTTGTGAAACACTTATACTGGAAACTTGATTTGATTGTCTTTTTTTCTCGCATCAGAAATCAGATGCTGTTGTTTTTTTTAAATTTCAAATGTTGAAAACCCTCATGATATGCTTTTTGTATTTCTGGGGTCGGTATTGTATTAGGAAGTCTAGGAGTAATATTACTTACCAATGCAATCTATTATGCTTTTTCTTCGGGTATAGTTGTTGTTTGTATATCCTTATTTTATATTCTATCTAATTCCTCCAAGTTTTATAATGGTTCTGTTACTGAATCTCGATTAGAGAGGAGAGTAATCCAACCAAGTGTAGCTTGGGCTACCATTGCTAATCTTGAAAGAACAGCCCATTAGGAATCAATCTCTTAGGGAAAGAATGCTATTCCAAGTGCAAGAGCATGAGTGGGGTTAATCAAACCAAATAGAATGAATAAGTATGTAAACACCATGGATTTACTTAACCTAAAGTCTCTCCTTATTTGTTAACACCACCCAGAAGAGCTTGCAAAAACCTGTCAAAATTGAAATCTGATAAATCAAGTCCAAAGATCCCCTTCATTGACAGGCTTACAAACTTTCTTCCCAGTTACATTGTATAGATTGGCAAGTCAGCCTTTCCCTTCCAAAGAAAAACCAAAAAAACTTCAAAATATAGTTGAGTAGCCCCTTAGGAAGTTTGAAAGTAGAAGTCCACTATTGATACATACTACTAAGAACAAACTTTAAGAGTTGAAAATGCCAACATAAGAAAATAAGAAACTGTTACTGTATTTTAGCTCCAATTTTATCAAGTGACAGAAAACACATTGCATAGGAAAGTTTTTAGAGCTCAAAGGAAGATCTAAATAACAGGTAGGGAGTTTGCCCACACGGTAACCACAAATTGGAAGGAGTTTCGAGTCTGTCTATGCTCGAGCAGATAAGTGGACAGTTTGAAATGACGCTAGAAGACTTGTAAAGAAAAGTAGAAGTTTGTGTTCCCTTTGTTGTTGTTTTTCCCCAGCGCAGGAAGATACATACTTCTCCTTCTAATTTACTTTTCTTTCAATCATGAATTGAGGGAACTATAAAAGGAACTTAAACTTTGACTTTGATTTAAGAAAAGGAAGGTGACGGTAGTTGAGGGGAGGGGCAAGTTTCCAGCCCTATAAGTTTTCCAGGTGTAGGAACAGCCCCACCCTTGTTTTGTTTCTGGAAACAAATTGTTGAAGTGGAAAGTTGTTTACTTTCGGGAATTAGAAACACATCCCGAACAAAGAAGTCATGCCATTTTTGTCCCCAAATTTGGAGTTAGAAGATAAAAACCAGGGCCCAAATTTCTATGCCCTCAAATTTTTGGAGTTCAACAATAATTAGCTCACAAGAACTGTTTCAAAACATGCCACAGGACATTGTATCTAATATGATCCATGGATCCAGTTATGCATGATTGTACACCTAATCATGCATAACCTAAAATAACCTAACTCGTCTTTTATCCCTCTTAACAAAAAAATGGGGATGTCTATTGTATATTATCCCAACAATCCGTGCAATAAGTAAAATAATGCACATAAGATGAAAAGAGTCAAGAGGCTTAATCATGTGTATAGTCTTCATCATCAATCATCATCTACACCTTATCCAATTAGGCCGGGTGCGCAGCATGGATTTGTGTCGTCAATGAAACAAGACCATAATGAAACAATGTGCAAAGTGTCACCCGAATGCCCTTTGTATTGCAACCCTGTTTTGGGTTATTGGAGATTAGATCTGGATATTCAGTTGTGCTCATTGACAGTTTGTTCAATGTGTGAAGGCTATTGAGATCATTTTTGGGAATAGAGTTAGTATCAGGTTGCATTAAGAAATGACATGGAACTCTTACTTTCACCCTGTTTGGTTGATGAATTGACTGCAAATCAGTTAATATGATTCAGTGCCTAATTTTGCAGCGATATACTTGTGGTTTGATTGATATATTTTAAGAAGGGGGTCTCAGAATTTAGGGTAAAAATACGTTTTTGAAGACCATTAATAGTTTGGAAAGAAAGAGAGATCACAGAGTTTCTCTAACAGAACGTTAGAAGCTTTTATAAAAGATATCATTATATCTTATGTTTGTGATTGAAAAAAGGTACTGTTTTAAGAGGCTTTGAGAGTTTTTGGTGTATACTTCTATAACGAAGCAATGTCCCTGAATACAAACTGTGTCATGTATTCGACCACATTGGTTTGTGAGAATTCGATCTCTGGTATGATTTGATTCGATGCCTAAATAAATTTATATCCTAGGTTTCCTATTCATGTGTTCGTATTTTCAGAAACCATCTTATAACTTTTGCTTCAAACTGCTATCAGAGAATTGGCAGACGAACTGCAGAACTACAAAGTGGAGCAGAAAACTTTTCATCAATGGCAAATGAGCTGGTGAAGACATTGGAATCTAGAAAGTGGTGGCAAATGTGATGAAAGAATGGTTTTTATTTTTTTGGTTGGAAAACCCGTTATCTGAGTTGAATTTATATATTTGTATTGAAATTGTCCCCCAATACCTACCTCATGATGTAAATGTGCTTCAGGTAAAAGGATGTCAGTGTATATACTATCCATCGCCATTATACAACAAACAGTCAGCCATGATCATCACATGTTCCAAAGACACGACCATTCAGTGAAATTCCTCGTAACCATGCATTCGTTCAATGTTGAGCCCTCAATTCAACCAGTAATAAGGTTTGTATATGCAGAGTGCAGAGAATCGTGAACTTCTGTTTGTGCAGATCATAAAATATAAGAGGATGATTGGTGGAGATCGATCAACTCCGCCCATGCTAGTACATTAACGGTTCCAAGTTCAGACAAATGGGGTTGGCATTAAGAAGGCTACTGTAACTGTCAAACTGTCATTTGTAAATTGCATGAATCCTGTTTAAGATGCACCATATATTCGAAACTTTTGGTATCAGGCAGAAGAAAAGAAGCAGATTGGTGGAGAACAACAATACACAACTTTGTAACGAATCATGTTATTTGCATTCGGTGACTAGTGTGTTCTACTAAACCCTATTCTTGAAAGTCACTTACACAACCATGAGCAATCCCATTGAAAGGCATTATGAGCACTCGATGTACTTATCTATTTATCTATCAGTTTGGAAATGGAAGCAACGAAATGTGCATGAGAATGTCTAAAAAGCAAGAAATGAGGATGCTGTATGAGTTGATCAACTATGACAAAAAATTGAGTTAAGCATGATGCAATATTGAGAAATTGTTGGGAAAAATATGCAAAGAAATTGGCAATTAGAAATTATAATTCAAGAATGTAAAGAAATGGGCAATGGCTGAAGGAAATCCAGAACTTGACTTGCAAGCTCTTGTTCCTTGGCAAATATGGCGTTTCTTGACAAAATTAAAAAAAAGTCTTCATGCCATGCCCAGAAAAGAAAAGAAAAAACAGCCTTTATTCTTATTCAATGTCCATCATGGAATCTCTGATCATCTTTTTGTAAAATAGAATAACATCTTACGCCGCCAAAGTGAAGAAGAGGCTTCCTGATAGGAATTTTGATACTCCGGGCAAGTTTCGCACCTTTTTCTTTTATATTTTCCCGCCATTTTTTTGATCTGATGTCACCAAAGAGACATCCTTTTCAGCCATTTAGGTAGGGAGAGATGGCATGACAAACTGTGGATTAATTCAGTAGTACTGAAAACTGAATTCTCATTGGATTCATGAATTGATTCCACAAGTGGCAGCTGTATGAATTGCCATGAAAGAGCGTCATCACCTATTTCTCCCTTCCCTCCCTCACTTGCTGTAGAATCAATTTGGATTACAACCGTCGTTAAGCTGTTGAAGCGATTGAGTGATCCCAAAGGTGCTTTAAAAATGAGTGATCTATCCATGCGATAAATGATAATCCAAGCAAGTAATATCGTCATCTAACAGTTAGAATAACCTCACCTTTCTTTTGTGAAATGTGTGGCTCTTGATTGGATTAAATGGGATATTCTTTGGTCATTTCTAATTCGGTCTTCCAGCCGTATTATCTATGTAAGACCTTAGAGCAAATTACCACTAAAAAAATTTGCCTCATGCTCCTTGCGACACCTACCACTTGTCTTGTCACTGACTTCAATTTGTTAGCCCTAGTAAATATTTAATAATATTAACGACGTCGCCCATAACCATTAGAGATTCCTCCAGACTTTCTATAACTACATAACTTGCAAAGAATAATTTATTAGGCGTGAAAATTATGATTCTTAAATATTAATAAAAAATATTAACATTAAATATGTATGTTTTCCTTTTATTTTCACATCTGCCCTAATGGCAAATATTTATCTCCAATGCTATAAAAAGAAGGAATCAAATATATGCCATATCTAGTAAATATATAGACGATATCTCAAAAGACAATGTTCGGTGAAACTTCAACGAGACATGCAAATCCCATCCCTTCGTGCCGTTTGGTCTCGGGCTTTCGGCCCTTCCCGAGAGAAAGATCTTTGGCAATATCTTTGGGATGCGCGAGATTGCAAACCGTTCTCTCGAACTTCCTTCTTGGAAGCTAACTAAATATGATGTGGTACATATGCAAGTTCGAGAGTTACTCCAAGAGACGATTGTTAGCACTTCTTACAGCTCCTCTTCTACATGTAAAAGAAGAATTATGTACAAGCACTAGAAATGGACAATACCACCTTCAAAATACGGAAGCTACACAATGTGAATTTTGCTGAAACTTGGATAATTTAACTTCAAAGCATACCCAATGGAAAAAAAAACAAACAGCAACACAGCAACCCAAAACGCAATCACAAGAATAGACTACTCTAGAATACATACGTGAAAACATTTATCAACTAACTGGAGTGGTAGTACCCATACATAAATTATCTTTATTCAAACCGACAACATAAAGTTTTGAGTGGTTGCATTTCAAGATTCCTATACCCACCAACTCGCATAGATATATGAGTTATTATTATGTACACATTTCTAAATTAAGGGCTTCCTAACTGGTACAACACTACACTATTATATGAACAACATTTGACTTACTAAAATCAGCTTACATTATTAGGGCTTCTAGTGAAGTCCGTTGAACCACTTGAAGATTGACCTGATAAAGACTGACCATTAGATGTCTGGGAGATATGGTGCTGCTGGTTTCCCAACTGATGGCGGGCCTGCGAAGAGGGGAAAAAGGCAGATGGCTGAAGGCCTTTGTTGAAGGAGTCATTGAAAGGTGAGATTTGACCGGTTGCAATCCGTAGCCTTTGAACTTCATCCCTAAGTGTATCATTTAAAGCTGCATATGGCAGAAACACGTAAATAAACAAAGTATAGCAACAAAGTACACTCTCATTTCCTTAACACAAAGCAGGAGTAACTCAAATATAAAATGTGAAAATCATATGAAGGGATATTACACTGCTTGCATGGAAAAATATTTTATCATTCAACTTGTAAGGATTCAGTGCTGATATACCATTCAAAAATCAAGCAATGGTTGTATATAAATGAGTATTCATCACTACTGTTGCCAACAGAAAGATTAGCATTGCTAAACTGACTTCAATGCTTCAGTTGTTTGATTTTGGACGGTCGGATATAAGAGAGTTTACATACACAAACATTAGTTCCCATGTAGCCTCCAAAATCTTTGAAGATGCATATTATTTGACATTAAACTAGCATGAGATCGTACTTTCACCCAATAGCTCCAAAATCCTCACACGCTTGAAAAAAGACTATAGAATGAAAACCTTGGGCATAGTAAATGGTTACACGAGGTCAGAGGGAATGCTATATTTATGTAAGACCCTAGAAGCTACCTTGGAAATGAAACAGTAAGTGCACGCAGAAACTGAAGCACTAACACTACAATGATGGAATCACTTTCCACAAAAGGAAACACTACAAAAATTTAAGTTTTCTCCACAGTACAATAAACTTAAAATACACTATAAAACCGTGGAAAAAGTAGGGTGGCAAAGAGTTATTCCACGGTTTTAGGGTGGCAAAGAGTTACTCCACGGTTTTAGGCCGGGAAAAAATTAAGAAAATTAATACATACTTACGTACAAATATAGAGATTATCATAGATTCTATCTTCACAGTCCAAATAACCATGGAAAAAGCATGCCAAAAAAGTGTGGCAAAAAGTAAAATTTTTCATCACGGTTTTTTTTAAGGGGTGGAGAAAACTCATTTTTCACAGGGAAAACTCATCAATTGTAGGCACAAATTCCTCTGTAGTAGGCAGCCACTATAATATGTATGCTCATCAACAAATACAAAGAGTCATGCCAGGTAACTTTTGGACATGAACATGCATAGACTTGCTTTGCAGAATCCTTTAGGCTTTGTTTGGATTGATGAATTTTGAGAGAAAAGAAAAAAAGTGTTCTTTTTGAAAAGTCGGAGTATTTGGATTGAAAGAAAATGGGTTGAGATAGAAAACAGATTTCCATGAGGCGGCCCCTACCTGAAAATCCCTAAACAAATGATTTTCCCACAAAAAATTGCAAGGAAAAGCAAGAAAAGAAAAGTGGCCCTCATTTTCCTTTTCTCTTTCAATCCAAACACGTGGGAAATGGTGATTTCTTTTCTTTCTCTCGTAATCTCTCAAACCAAACAGACCATTGTCATATTATCAACTTCATATAGTTAAAAGTACATTTTTTTCCATTGTATGTTTCCCATAATATTAATTACATCAAATACATGAGAAACATTATGAGCAATGTAACACAAAGCGGCAATACCTGTATCTTCAAATGCTGACACATTATTGAAAATCTAAATAAGTAGTTTTGTCTAATATTATAGCTAAGTGCTAATGCAAAAGAAGCCGTTACTGTATAATTGAACACCAGTTTGGAGCCCCGAGGTAGAGATTATGACTTGCTTTTCATTAAGGTAAATACCATTATTTAGATGGCAATTAGCTGTCAAGCTTCCCAATTAGAAGTTGTGCTTGACAGGTGAGCTAAGAAAAGCAATCAAAACATTTAGGAGTAATGATACAACTTTGGATAACATGAAGAAACAATGGAACGATGCTGTAAATAAGCAGCGACTCCGAGATTGTTTGCCTTGGGCATAAACAATAGATAATTTGGATAAAGAACCCTTTCTCAAGTTCAACTTGGCTTATTCCCTCGTTTGAAAAGACCTTTGATTTCACTTTCAAAGAACTAAAGTAGAAGTGTAATGCTAAGGGGCATTGAAAAGACAACATGAAACTAACGTAAATAGTTCAAAAAGTATAACATTTATTGTTTTAGAAAGCTGTGTACAGAGAGTAATGAAGGAATCACGTTGCATTATTAATGTCAGTAAGGCACTACTTTGAAAAAACTGAGATTCGGTTTGTCTATATTAACTGGTCCTAAGAGTGTTGTGCTTTATTATAGCATGTCTTGAGCTAATTGTGATAATTATTGCTTAATCTTATTTGTTGCTAAAGTATATATCAATCATGGCTATCTCATTTCATAGAAAGTATCCAATCATAGATTTGCATAGCAATTTTGTAAAGAAAAACCTTCAGACAAAGTTAATCATGAAGAAAGATCGACTGTTCAAAAAAGAAATCAAAATAAGCTACTGTTTAACTCTTGAGCAAAAATGCAGATAATTATGAGACATACCATCACGTAGGCGTGCTTGTTGCTCCATAGCCTGAAGCCGGAGTTTTAACTCCTTGTTTTCTGCAGTTAAATCGTTGGTGTCCCTCTGCAATTATGTAATGAGATGACATTAACACTTAACAAACTATTAGGAAAAAGAAACATTCAACAAAAGGTACCTGCCATTTTGTCTTCACAATATAGTACTAAAAGGCAAACATGAGGCAAACACAATTTTGCACGCGAACTATATAGCCAATATTAAGCACATGAAGAGTATCTTTAAAAGCCTGATCATTCGGCCTGGGATATTGAAGAACCTAACTTTTCCTAAAGATGCAGATTCAGCAGATTACTGAACCTTTATGTGCCCCAAAATGAAGGGCCTTTCCAAAATAAAGATGATTTTGGTTGAACTATACAATTTAGAAGTAGAATGGTTATAGTGTCATTTGTAATTACATAATCCTAATTATGGATCCATGCCCCCGACAACTTCCATTATCATGTGAAAGATGGAGATTGTTTATGCCTGGAACAAACTTCATTTTCTCCATTTAAAATCAGCTAAGGGTTTTAATAGTTAGAAATCTTTAAATCTAATAACAACCAAATATAAGTCATTGTTAAAGCCATAGTTTCAAATACCGTACTGGCCATCATACCAGATTTGTGGCCGATACATAGTATTCATGGCTTAAACAGGTTCAATTGAGTTGAACCGAATTTACATGTTATACTGGATTTTATGATAAACTAATTTATGGATGCTAAATAATAATCTTATTTTATATTTTAAATTCTCATTTTGTGACAATTTCTTAACTATATAATTGTTTGTTAGTGGATTAAATGTAATTATGTAACATTAAATATTATTATAACGGATATTAATATTTACCAAATGATAAAATATCTGAATGGTAGATTTTTCCTTGTATAGGCTGCACGTTACTAGCATTGCCCATTTTTTATTTTGTATGTTACTAGAGTTTAGTTGATTTTGTATATTACTAGTGAGGGAATCAATGATTCACCCGCAGGAGAACCCCCCTTTTCCGCATCAGACACTAATAAATTTTTAACCTCTAATTAGACCGGGCAATTATTTGAATTAAGAGAAAAACTTGTTACTTTGGGTTTCCCTATAATTGGATCTTTAGAGCTCTATCCATTTATTGACTCAACCCAATGATGAATTGATTTGATCCCCTTCCAAGAATCAAAACAAGATTTTGTAATGTTTCGTCCCACATCATTCAGGACACAACAACCCCTCTTCTCTCCTCTATATAAGTAACCCAAGTGATCTGCCTCCAACCCAAACAAATGTTGATCCCACTGATTAGCTTACAAAGCCTGAAAATACCCAGTTTTCCTGAAATAATCCGGTATTCTTAAATATTGGTATAAAAAATCCAGTACAAATCCGGTATGCATGCATGGTGGTGACAAAACATACAGAGCCAGACTGGATTTGGCCCTAATACCTGGCATACCGAGTTGGACCGGCCAGCCCAGTCTGGTATTTAAAACTATAGTTAAAACAATCTATTGGCATCCATCATAACCTCCTAAAGTCATCGGTATACTCTTTTACAAATTTTCCCAGCTGAAGTACTCTTCAACTTAGGTATTTTAATGATGTGCCTGCAAATATTGGCATCCCTAATTTGTGATGACCGGGCACTAGTACAACTTGATGGGTCTAAATCATCTCTTTAAAATGGTTAAATTAATATGAAGAACTGTACACTATGCCCACTAATAAATGAGATCTTACCTCATTATAGACCCATCATGAGGTAAGATCTCATTATCTAATATACAATTTTGGGCCAACCTTGACACAACCTATAATGACCTAGCGAAAGTGCAGCAATGGCCTTAGACATTTCTTGAAAATTGTTAACTTAGGTTGAAGATCTATAAATAATCTCTACTAATAAATTGAATCTTATCCCAATAAGTATCAAATGTGGAACTAATTTGAGGATATCACGTTTTAACCAAGTTAAAGATAACTTAAGCCTATCAGTTTGTACTTGGGCCTACTCGTTACATAACTTTTAACCACCGGTCAAGACCTTGAATAAGTATCTTTTATATCTTTAAAAATTTTACTTTTTCAAATGAAAAATGGATTTGAAGTCATCAATCATAGGAGATGTGAAGAACCATCCCCTCTAGAAAATTTCCAGCTGAAAAGTTAAGAGTTTCCTTATTGTGATTTCGAATTTTCTCAATTCCAAAAAAACCTTCTTGCCCATGATAAAATAACTAGGTTGTCAACCATAAGAGACAACTCCTCTGATTTTCAAACAAACTGCAGGTTCATTATAGTTCAAAATTCAGTGAAGTCCAAGTCGATATCCTACTAAACCATTTAAACATCTTGTGATTCAATGTACTACCTAAAACCTAAAATGCAAAAGCGAAGAAAAGGAAGACAGAACACAAACTGGGCTTGGAAAAAATTTACAAAATATTTTAAAATGAAATATAACAAAAGTTTCCAGAAACAAATTGTAAACAAAATTAAGAAGTGACTTTGCATAGAAGATTATGAACATGTAACACACCACTTATTCCTGATTGAAAAATAAGCGCATTAAACAATTAGTAAGTGTTAACCAGGAAGACAAGGGATTGACCAGCAACAAAAAGGGAAGAGAATTTCACCTGCAAGCGTGTAAGCTGTGCAGAAAGTGTGGTAGCCTCAGTTTGAAGAGTCTGAACCTTCCTCTCTAATTCACCAGTATACCTGATTTTCCTTTCCTTTGATCGAGCAGCAGACTGCCTGTTCGCTAATATTCTGAAACAAACATAAAAACCAACACAGTTTCCAATGTCAGAAACAACCAGTCACTGAACAACCACTGAAATAGAAAGCATCCGCAAAAAGAGCATAACCCCTATCAAATTTTATGCACATACAATCAACTATGATGCATATCTCATAAACAATAATTTCCAGAAAACAGATAGAAACGACACAACCAAAGAGTTCAATGTTATGTAAGTTATAGTATAACACATTTCTTCCAAAGTGAAATTTCCTCATACCCATCTCTTCTAGAGTAATTTCTCCCTAACTGATACAAACAGACAACCAAAATATTCAATTTTTTGTTCAAGAAATGAAAAACAAAATAAAAGACCTCAATTTGGCAGCAGCAACAACAAACAAAACAAAGAATTATATCAGAATGGACCACAAACTCCTACTCTCATGCTAAAATCCAGTTTTGATCATCAGAAACAAACAATTCCTCAAACAAAAAATTGGAAATAGAAATCATCAGCACATAAAAACATATCCCCCCATCAAACAATCAACCACCATCATGGACATCTCATCAACAACCATTTCCCTCAGATAGATACAAACCACATAATCAAAAGTTAAATATTTTGCAAAGTTTAGGAAATGTAATTCTTCGGAAATGAAATTCCCTCATTCCCATTTATACCAGAGTATTTTCTCCTAACAGACAAAGGGAATGATCAAAATATGCAACAAACTATTACTACTGCTACTACTACAACTACAACCACTTCACATGGATCTTAAACTAGGATCCATGTGATTATAAATGGCAAAATTTTAGATGGTCGGATGCCCTTTGTAATGCCAACCCTCCTACTTTGTCCACGCTTGAGAAGAGCAATGCACAGACATTGGTGGAGTTATAATGCAACAAACTATTACTCTTAAATTTGCAGTCCAAAATGAGCAACAACAAACAGCAACAACAGCTATATCAGATCTAGCAGCAAACAATAAAAAGCATTTGCATTTATAAGAAAAAACAAACAACCCACAATAAAACATTATTATGCACATCTCATTAACAGCCATTTCCCTCATCAGACAGATACAAACCACATAAGCAAAAAGTTCAATGTTTTGTAAAATTATAGGAAATATATCACTAATTTCGACATACCCATCCTTCTATAATAATTTTTTCCCTAACAGATACCAACGACAACAAAAATGACAAATTGTTATGTTCAAAAAATACATGCAACAAACAAACTAGTACCCTTAAATATTTCACAGTCCATATTGAGCAACAACACAATAAACAGCAACAAGGACCATATCAGACCCCACCCTCCAGCAAACAATAAACATCTGCATTAATAAAAAGTGAAAAATATATCCATTAAGAAAACCCACAATAAACAATTATCATGCACATTTCATTAACAATCACACAGATAAAAACTAAATGATAACATTTTTTCTTTATATGAAATCCCTCGTACCCATCCATTCTAGAGTAATTTCTCGTAACAGACACAAACAAAATAACCTTTTTTTTTTGGTTGTTTAAGACAATACTTAAGAGAGGAAGCAACAAACAGTAAAAAGAGTGATCAAAGGAAAAACAAAAAGGACGGGCCTTTTAGCCCTTTTGGGATCAATCAAAGCCAGCTCGGCGAGCTTGTCCGCCGGCATCGCCTTCTTCGTGAAATCAGGCGCCGAGGCCAAGTCCGCCTCCAGCATCCCGTCCACCGACCCACTCCGTCGGTGTCCCGCCGCCGCTTTCTCCCGCCCGCCGCCGGCCCCCTCCGACGGCGTCGCCGGCACCGAGAAGTCCAGCCCCTCGAAGAACGCCGCATCCAGGGACAGGCTCCGGAGGTGCGCGCCGCGCGGGGGAATCTCGCCGGCGCAGGCGCAGCCGCCACCGCCGAGTCCGCGGGCGGCGGCGTCGGGGGTCGGAGACGGCGAGGGCCCGGAAGTCAACGTTGGAGAAGTCGATGTCGTCGAAGAGGATGTCGTCGTCGTCCGGGAGGCGGAAGGAGGTGTCGGAGAGGGAGCGGCGGTGGTGGCCGCCTCCGGGGCCGGCGGCGGGGGACCGCGCTTGGCGGGTTCGGACATGGGGCCGAAGCCGGGCTGGGGTGGTCCGAATTCGGGCTCCATGGAATTTTGGTGTGAGTTGGTCGATTGAAGAGCCTCACTCTTCTGCCTCCTCCGCCCCACAAATGCCTTCTCCTCTTGCTTTTCTGTCCCTGCTTACATTAGTTATTATTTTTTGTTACTATTATTATTCTCATTTATCCATTAAAAAACCTTGTCAATTTTTATGTGAAAAAATAATATTATGCTATTTTGTACTATTATAATTCTAGCTACTTTATTATTTTTTTAATGTAAGTTTTCTTTTTTCATTCCACTCATTTCAATTGGAAGGGACTTGGGGTTAAAAATCAGAAGTTAGGTCAGGATGTGGGGTGTTCCAAAAAAAACAAAGAAGGCTTGGTGATTTGTTTTTTATTAAAAAGGGATAGTTATTGCCTATGTGCAATGAAAAGTAAATAAGAAAATTTTAATTCTGATGTACAATTAAAAATCACTCTATAGTTTAAGGATTTGGTGTGTGTTACTGCAAAAGGAATGTTATAGCAAGGTTGTTTTTAGTAGTCCAAGTAGGTCTTATTTTTCTCATTTTAAGTGATGTATTTAACCTTTAATACCCAACTAAACAGTCAGTTTATAAAAATTAGTTAGGGTCTGTTTGTTGCTTTCAAATTACGTGAAAAAAAGCAAATTTTAGAGGTCACAATTTTTTTGTGTTTGAATATCTTAAAATTTAATCAAAAGAACTTTTAATTTCAATTAAAGTAAGTCTATGTAAAATTTTCAACGAACTTAGAACATACCTTATTGGGTCAACAGCCCGAATACTTATAACGTTTATGGTAGATTTGGGTTCTTAGAGAAAAACTTATAAAAAATATGTCGTTGTTTATAGGTGAAATTTTGACATTTAAATTTAAAAAAGGGGAGAATTAAGTACAAAAGATATATTAACCAATTTGTAAAAAAGGCATGTAAATGTTTAGGAATAATGTGATTATAAATGATCATCATGTTTGGTGAGACGTTATATTCATTGTTTATGCTGCTTTTTGGGATCAAACATAAAATTTGATAAAATTTAAGGGGTTCATTTGACCAGAAATATTATATACTCAATATATTTTATGTAAGATGATTATAAAGTGATTGTATTTTATATGTATAATAATTTAGGTTTCAAAGTGGTCAATTTAAAAAAACAAAAATTTTATGGTTTAATAAAAAAAGGCATTATATTCTTTACAAATAAATGATTTTTTAAACAAATCATGGTTATATTTTACAAAAAAATATCAATCAATTTATATTATATGCATAAATATTATTAAATATATAATATTTTTAACTAAATTAAACACTTAATATTTTTCTAAATTTTATATTCTTTCAATTTCAAGCCCTCTTATCTGCATGTATGATCATGGCTTCCCTAATATCCACTCCCATTTCTATTTTGTTATATTATGTCTCTTATAATTTTCGTCTTTGATGTTATCCACTTATCCAATCTTGCAAGACTACGAGACTTTATTTGACAGGTGGATGAAAAGAATGTAGCAATGAGCATTGACTAATTGAGGACTCGGATTTCTATTCAACTATTGTTTATAACAAATATTTCAAATAATTCAATAGAAAGTTAAGAGAAGAATAGAAGAATTGAAACGTGAGACATGGGACTGACTTCAAATGTTTGTGTGAGGATAATAATGGGACAAATCTGTGGAGAAATTGTTGTATGATTTATCAGCTATTTTCATTATAACTTACAAAATGTCTTGTTAATGAACCTATATATATATATATATATATATATGGGATTGGCTAGCCTGGGGGCGACCACAGGAATAATTTCCTGCGGTCACCCTAATCTGGGCCGTCAGATCTAATCTGACGGCTCAGATCTGTTTAAAAAAAAACCCTAATCCTAACCCTCCACCTCGCCGCCGCCGCCCTCGCCCTCGCCGCTGCCGCCCTCGCCGCCGCTCGCCGCCGCCGCCCTCGCCGCCGCCGCCCAGCCGCTGTCGCCGCCGCCCTCGCCGCTGCCGCCGCCCTCGCCGCTGCCGTCCGCACGCTGCCGCTCGCCGCCCTCGCCGCGCCGCTCGCGCAGCTACCCTCGCCACCCTCGGCAGCGGCGGTGCCACCCTTCGCCGCACCCACGTCCATGGCACCGCCGCCGTCACCGCACCCGTCCGCGTCGGCCGAGGAGCAAGGGCGGCGCTGGCAGGCGAGGTCGTGCGGCAACGCGGGGACAACCCCGGCAGTGGCGGGGTCGCGCGGCAATGCGGCGACAACCCACGCCCGCGGACGGTGGCGACGGCGAGCGACGGTGGCGGCGAGGGCGGGGTCGCGCGGCGGCGGCGACAGCGGCCCGGCGGCGGCGGCGCATGGGAGGAGGAGAGGGGTTAGGGTTTTAAGAAAAGAAATCTGGACCGTCCTTATGATCGGACGGTCCAGATTTGGGGCGACCCCAGGAAAATTTTCCTGGGGTCGCCCCCAGGTTACCCAACCCATATATATATATATATATATACACACACACGATCCATTATTGCATATTTTTGGCACCGACAAAAATAATATTGCAATTGCAGCAAATCCTTGTTCTATTAGTTTTTTATTGCTTATTAATAAGTTTAAAATTCTAA
Source organism: Piper betle (assembly GCA_033002965.1). Taxonomy (NCBI): domain Eukaryota; kingdom Viridiplantae; phylum Streptophyta; class Magnoliopsida; order Piperales; family Piperaceae; genus Piper; species Piper betle. The sequence goes on along the minus strand of JAURVB010013740.1, from coordinate 13,291 downwards.
ATTTTGCATAAAAGCTAGTGAGCCTCTTATTTAGATGGTTTTTTCCGGTACCCTTTAGAAGACAACTATCAGAGTTACAAAAACTAGTATAAATCTCCCTTTTTAGTCTTTCACGTAATATCTAAACGGTGTTCAAAATATAGATCCTCATTTACGAAATTTTAATGGTGAGATATCCTTTTTTATGCCAACCTTATTATTTTATAAATTTCTTTATTTAAAACAAAAATTAAATGGTAGACACTTGGACTTAATAAAATCATATTCGAATGGAGCAAATCTTTTTTTTCATGACAAAATTAGATAAAGAGAAATTGAGTAGATATCATAACACTGAAATAAGTTTATACAAGTCCACCACCTTATAAAAACTACTAGACAACAATATCAATTCATGTTTGTGATTGTGTATCTGGTTAAAAAAATTAAAATTAAAATTAAAATGTAGGGGGCAAAGCCACACTTAATTAAGTAATGAATGAAGGTTCAAGATTCTTGGTGCATAGAGGAAAATGATGTGCAAGAAGGATTACAATGAGAACATAAGAAGACGAAGCGTACAAAGGAAAACAAGGAAGTCTTTTGAACTTATCCTTAAAGTGTTTTCTTTACTCATAATTATTGAATTGCATCTCTGTGTTAAACAACACAAATACTAACCTGCTATAAAGAAGATAGTGTTGAGTGTTAGAGGCCACTAATGTTTCTTTGGTGAGAGAGAGAGATTGAGAAGTTGAAATTATTTTGATCTTTCTCATAATTAAATTTAAAAATTATAATTATTTTGATCTTTCTCATAGTTGAATTACTCATCACGGTGGATTGTAGGGTTTATCATCCATGTTAATTTTTGGTGTATTCTCTTTTAATTTCTCTATAGTGTTCTTTTATTATTACTTGATTATTGGATTCCATTACACTTAGTTTGTTATTGCCATGTACTCTAACAAGTTCCAAACACAACAAACCGGTATTGAGAGAGTAATTGGTGGGTGTTCCAATGGACATCAAGCCAAAATATAAAGAAATTCAATGACAAAAATAGTTTTATCTTATGACAAGGAAGGATGTTTGATTTACCATCACAATGGGGAATTCTTATAGTGCTCCATGGTAAAAAGAAGAAGCTTGGAACCATGAACGATAATGATCGGGAGGAATTGGAGACACAAGGTAATTAGGCTAAATTTGGTTGATGATATGGCCTATCCCTTACTTCAAATAAAGTCACCTCTGAAATTGTGGACAAAATTGGAGAACTTCTACATGATAAAGTCTTTAATGAATAAGTAGTATCTCAAAAAGCAATTATATTTCATGAAGATTGTTGATTCTAGTACTTTACAAATTCACATTAACAGGTTTAATAAGGTAGTGATAGATTTATTGAGTGTTGACATAATGGTTGAAGAAGATGACAAAACTTTACTACTCACATGATTTGCAAATAAGTCTTATGAAAGTTTAGGTAAGACTCTTTTGTACAAGAAGAATTCAATTACTTATGAAGATGTGGTGGCACCATTGCTCTCAGATGAACTCATGAGTAAAGACATCAATGAGTCCATAAGGGAAGCAAGCATCAACTTATATATGGATACAATAGACAAAAATAGAGGTAGGAGCTTACAACAGGAAAATGTGAGTAGGTCAAGATCGAAGTCACGGGGTAAAAGAAAGTTGTTGTGCTTTTATTGCAATAAGGAAGGCCACTTCAAGAATGATTGCAAGAAGAGGAAGGAAGATTTTGAAAGTTAGCATGATAACAACAATGATCAAGTTGGATTGGCTAAAGATGACAATAACAATGGTGATCTCCTTCATGTGTCAAATGGGATAAGTACTCTTACGGATTCTTGGGTATTTGACTCTAGTTGTTCACTTAACACTAATCTTAACAGGCATTAATTCCATGAGTACATGGATCTTCATGGTGGTTTTGTTTTGATGGAAAATGATGTTTTGTGCAAAACAAAGGGTATTGATATAATCAAAATCAAGATGTTTGATGGAATAGTTCGGCCATCGACTGAGGTGCGACATGTGCCTAAGTTGAGGAAGATCATGATCTCGTTAGTTTGCTTGGATGCAATCGGTTACAAGATCACTCTGAGCAGGGAAATCATGAAGATTGTTATAAGTGTCATGGTAATTATAAAAGAGTTGAAAAGCTAAAGTTTGTATCAGTTGCAAGGTACTACAGTCATTGGTGGGGTTGGGTTATCGTCCCAACCGAATGGGGACAACGATAATACAATACTTTGGCATATGCGGCTTGGTCATATAGGCAAGAAGGGCATGATGGAGCTTCAGAAGTGAAATTTGCTGAAGGATCTGAAGAAAGTCTAGATCTTTGCAAGTATTGTGTGCTTGGAAAACAAGTAAATGTACACTTTCAAACCGCTTCTCATAGTTCTAAACACATTTTGAACTATATTCATACGTATATGTGGGGTCCCTCTCCAGTTAAATCACATAGATGTGTTATTTACTTCATCACATTCATTGATTATTTCTCTTGGAAAGCTTGAGTTTATTTTATGAGACAGAAGTATGAGGCTTTTGCAAAGTTTAAGAAGTGGAAAGCCAAATTAGAGACTCAAACAAGAAAAAAGGTCAAATACTTGCAGTTAGACCATGGAGGGGAATACAAGTCCAAAATGTTTGAAGATTTCAGTAAGTAGAAGGTGTTACAAGATACTTCGTTACACCATACACCCCTCAACAAAATGGTGTTGCAAAAAGGATGAACAAAAACTTGTTGGAACAAGTTAGATACATGAGGTTGAATGCAGGCTTGAGTAAGGTATTCTGAGAAAAAATAATGAATATGTCCTGTAATACGATTAACAGATCACCACATGCAGATGGAAAGGCTCCAAAAGAGGTATGAACAGGTAAACCAATAGGCTATTCTAGTTTGAAAATATTTGGTTATCCATGTTATGTGCACATATAGGATTCACAATGATCCAAGTTAGACTCGAAGTCAAAGGAGTGCATCTTTTTTGGGGTTTAAGAAAGAGTGAAGGGTTACAAGCTATGAGATCTAACTTCACATAAGATTATAAACAATATGGATGTTGTGTTCAATGAGGAGTAAATGTTGAAGCCAGATTGGTTAAAGGAGGAGAAATCATAAGAAAAAGATGATGAAAGAACATTGGTGCAGGCTAAACTAGGAGACATGGTGATATCTTCAAAGATTCCAATTGACGTGGAACATGTTAGATAATCTCATAATGTGGTAATCTCTTGTGGTAATCAATCTGAGCTTATTGATCAATCATTAGAAATTTACATCTTAGCCAGATATTGGGAGTGAAGGGTCATAAAGGCATCCGACAGATTTGGGTTTGAGGATGCTGTCATGTATGCATTGATGATTGGTGGTGGTGATCCAATTTCTTACAACGAAGCGATAAATAGTAAGGAGGTATGCAAATGGGTGATAGTTATGTAAGAAGAACTCAGGTATTTGCACAAGAATGAGACTTTAGTTTTGGTGGAGTTTCCAAAAGTGAAAAAGGCAATTGAATGTAAGTGAGTTTTTTGGCGTAAAAAGCTTTATCCAAAAAAAATGGGGAAAGGTTTAGGGCCCAGTTAGTAGCAAAAAGATATGCTCAAAAGAAAGGTGAGGACTACAATAGATCTTCTCACTGGTAGTAAAACACACATCTATTTGAGTTTTGTTAGTTATGGTGGTCATGCATGATCTAGAGTTGGAATAATTAGTGTTGGGTTTATTTCACATCGGTCGTAGAGGGTGTTGGTGACTTATATAGGCTAATGGAAAAGCCTTATTCCCTAAGCTAGTTTTTGGATTAAGAGAGCTCTGTGACACCAATTGCAAGTCCTTTTTAGGAGCCCAAAGGGCCTAACAGTGGTATTAGAGTCGAGTTTTGCCTACGCCGATTGTGGAAATTTCTTTCATGGGTTCCACCTGATGATTTAAGGAGAGTTTGCCAGGTGGATGTCATTTGATGAATGAGAGATTGTCAGACGATGATGATTTCGGGATCGCCCAATTTGTGAAAGGGAGTTGTTGGGTTTATCCTACATCAGTCGCATAGGGTGTTAGTGACTTGTATATATGCTAATGAGAAAGACTTATTCCCTGAACTAGCTTTTGGATTAAAAGAGGAATGTGACACCTATTGCAAGTCCTTTTTGAGGGGCCGTAGGGCCTAACAATTAGATGTGAAAACAACATTTTTGCGTGAAGATTTGGAAGAACAAATTTACATGAAGAAATAATAATTTTAACATTGAGTTACTCCAACTTTAGATCATGCATGATAAACATAGATAACAAAACTTTAATAATTGAGTGTTTTACCACCGGTGAAAAGATTTCATTGAAATCCTCACCTTCATTTTGAGCATATCCTTTTACTACTAACCAGACCTTAAACTTTTCCACATCTTTTGTGGATAAAGCTTCTTTACATCAAAAAGCTCACTTACATCTGATACCCTTCTTTATATTTGGTAACTCCACCAAAACCCCATGTTTCAGTCTTGTGTAAAGACCCAAGTTCTTCTTACATATCAACTATTTGCTTACATCCTTAATATTGATGGTTTCCTTGTAAGAAGTTGGATCACCATCTCTAATCATTAATAGCACAAGAGGTTTGATTTCTTCATACTAACAGTTGGCTATTTTAGAAGTGAATATGATAGTTATGTGTATTTTAAGGGGCTTGTTCATTCTGCATATATTTATCTTTTGTTGTATGTAGATGATATGCTTATTGTTACTAAGGATATTTATGAATTGAACAAACTTAAGTCTGAATTATTTAAGGAGTTTGATATGAAGGACATGGGGGAAGCTAGAAAGATTTTGGGAATTGAGATTAAAAAGGACAAGAAAGGCAGAAAGTTGTGGCTTTCTTAGTGTAGCTATGGGGAGAAAGTGTTGGAGACCCTTAGGATGGATAAATTGAAACCCCTATCAACTCCTATGTCACAACACTTCACGTCATCTGCTTTGTTATATCCTACAACAAATAAAGATAGGACTAACATGTCTCATATACTTTATACCCAAGCTGTTGCTTGTACTTCATTGGTGTCACTCTATGTCGGGTGATATTGCAGCCCAGGTAGAGCAGCAGCCGTGCCAGTCTTTTGCGAAGGATTGTGTCGGTTTGTTATATAGTGTCTTCATGTTGGTACGGGAATAAAGAACAAATTTTCACCAAGGTAGAGATTTAAAGGTTTCAAGACTCTTGATGCATGGAGGAAGGCAAGGTTCATAAAGGATTACAAAGAGAACATAGAAAGATGAAGCGAACAAAGGAAAATGAAGAAGTATTTTAAACTCATCCTTGAGTGTTTTTTCTCTTATAAATATCGTGTTTCGTCTCACTATCAGTAACATGCCATAAGGAAGATAGTGTTGAGTGCTAGAAGTAGTTATTGCTTCAACGGTGAGAGGGAGAGAGATAGAAAAATTGTAATTATTTTGATGCTTTTCATAGTGGAATTACTCATCTCCGTGGATTGAATAGTTTGTCATCCATGTTAATTTTTGGTGTGTTCTCTCTTAATTTATCGATTGTGTTTTTATTATTTCTTGGTTATTAGAATCCATTATGCTTGGTTTATTATTGTTTCCTACTCTAAAAAGTTTTAGACACAACAATAAATCTTCACATTTGTAGTTTGTATGCAAGAATAGCATAGAAGATCAATAGGTAGATTTACTAGATCCCCAATTTAAGTACCTCTTGGGTATCAAGAGTACCCTCTGTTTATAAGGAGGTATCAGGTTACCCTATCAAAAACATCTTTAACTGCAAAAAAACAAAGAGTACCTTTTACCCTCTTATCCCTCTTTGATATTGAGGTGTTAACTTACTAATTGAATATGTTTGTGGGAGTGTGCCACCCTTGAAAATCAAATTTTAACCAATTATGAAAATATTTTAAAAATTAATTAACTTAATTTTGTTAGTTAAATAATCAGGGAAAGTAGCCTAGGGGCCAGCCAATTGCCATCCATGTCATTGGGTTTTATTTTTGAGCTAACACTCTTCTCCCAATCACAATAAAAAACTTTAAAACATGATGTAACGACCCGGCCCAAAGTGTAACATAATGAGCTATGCCATCTCTTCAAAAATGGATAACTAAGTTAAAGATTTATATTTGATTTTCACTTATAAACATGATCTTACCCCAATAGGTATTAGATGTAAAAAATATTTTAAAAATTAATTAACTTAATTTTGTTAGTTAAATAATCATGGAAAGTAGCCTGGGGCCAGCCAATTGCCATCCATGTCATTGGTTTTTATTTTTGGGCTAACACTCTTCTCCCGGTAGGTATTAGATGTTGAAAATATTTTAAAAATTAATAAGCTTAATTTTGTTAGTTAAATAATCATGGAAAGTAGCCTGGGGCCAGCCAATTGCCATCCATGTCATTGGTTTTTATTTTTGGGCTAACACTCTTCTCCCGGTAGGTATTAGATGTTGAAAATATTTTAAAAATTAATAAACTTAATTTTGTTAGTTAAATAATCATGGAAAGTAGCCTAGGGGCCAGCCAATTGCCATCCATGCCATTGAGTTTTATTTTTGAGCTAACCCTCTTCTCCCGGTCACAATAAAAAAAACTTTAAAATATAATATAACGACCCGGCCCAAAGTGTAACATAATGACCTATGTCATCTCTTTTAAAAATAGATAACCAAGTTAAAGATATATTGTTCATTCTCACTTATAAACAAGATCTTACCTAGTAGTAAGTATTAGATGTGGGACCAAGTTGAGAGACCTCACAACCCACTCACCTTTGTCCTTGAAATTCCTACACTGGCTCGTTGCTAGCCCCTAGCCCATGACCTTTTTGACTTGTGATCGGTAGCCAAGCCAGCGTCCCTAGTACAATCAACTATCTAACATAAAACCACGAGGCTCTAATACTATTTGTAACAACTCGGCCTAAAGTGTAATATTATGGGCTATGTCATCTCTTCAAAAGTAGTTAACTAAGTTAAAAATCTATAGTTCATTTTCACTTATAAATAGGATTTTATCCTAATGAGTATTAGATGTGAGACTAATTTGAGGGATATCACACATGATGAAAGTTGCTTGAAAAAAACAGCTGAAAGGGGCAAGTATACATATATATTTGAAAAATAGATAATTGTTGATATATATATATATATATATATATATATATATATAAGAAAATATTGAAAAAACAAATCCAATCTCAATTTTATATGGATTGTCCAATTGTAAGGATGACCCAAAATTCCACTTTTCAAAAAAAAAAAAAGACAATTGTTAGAGGCAACCGTCGGCTATAGGGCGGTCAAATTCGGATCGTCCAATCGTAAAGATGGACCAAAATTTTGGATCGGCCAATCATAAGGACAACCCAAAATGTCCACTTTTTAAAAAATAATGTTAGAGGCGACTGTTGGCCGTAGGGTGATAAGATTCGGCCACTCTTTGTAATTAATAATGCCCAAATTACAAATTAATGGGCCTAAGGCATCTTTTTAAAACTAGTTAACGAAAATTTAAGATATATCGTCCATTCTTACTAACAAATATTAATCTTACCCAAATAAGTATTAGATGCGAGGCTAAGTTGAGATTATCACAATCCACCCACCTTATAAAATTTCATCCACTAAGTTCTTACACTTGACTCATAGCAAGTCCTAACTCATGTCCTTCTTTGACCCGTGACAAGAAGCTTACCCAGCATCCCTAGTCTAGTCCATAATTTATGTAACACCCCAATTCCGGTTCACGTTTGAGAACCGAACCAGAATGTCACTGATCCCGGTTAGGTCGGCTAACCCGAACCCAACCCTACGGATCTACTTTCGGCGTCTCGAGATGGAAGATATATATCTCTATGCATAGATAAATGTACAAAAATAAGCCTAACATGCTACTACATAGATGACATGACAACTAGTTTACAAAACAAAATAAGTACGATATAGTCGATAAAAATTCCAAAAAAAAATTGAACGAAAAAAATTTCCCTTTTACCATTCTATTCACATTTCACTTTTATCATTCAACTTGCACATTAATATCTCTTTCAAATCATAATATCATTATCATATTATCATACATTGCATTATATCACATCATTCTTAATATAATGACAACATAAATAAACTATTAACATTCTATCGTCTAATGTGTTATGCAAGAGATGTTATTGCTCCTCCGTCTAAGTTGGCTCATCCTACTCATGATCATCACCTATATATATTATAAAAACACGTCAGTAACGAGTATTACTGGTCCAAAAATTATAACTAACATCAAACTGGCAATGAGAGTAAACTCTCATATGAAAGAAAACATCTTGAAATCTCTACAAAGCATCTACTGAACTGAAATCATCTTTAACTGAGCTGATCTACTATTGCTGATGCCTCTCTCGACATTTTCTCATTTCACTTTTTGGTCCTGGTTAGGTCGGCTAACCCAAACTAATCCTTAAAAGTAACTTGTCCCGATTAGGTCGGCTAACCAGAACCCTTAGGAATGTCACTGGTATTAATTAGGTCAGTTAACCCGAACCCAACCCTGAAGATCTACTCTCGGCGTCTCGAGATAGAAGATGTCTATCGTTATGCATGGATGAATGCACAAAAATAAACCTAATATGCTACTATATGGATGACATGATAAGTAATTTGCATACCAAAATAACAATGATGAAAAATTGATAAAAATTCGTAAAATAAGACGAACTAGGTTTCCCTTAAAAATGCAATTAAGAGCCACCTTGTCAAATTAACATGTATATGTATATAGATAATTAATAAAACATTCACACAATAAATTCATTCAACTATATAATTCATTTATGTATTGAGTCTCAACACAACTGCTGATTTATCTTCATCTTATCTAACTGGATTCGGTCTTGACCCATATGTGCATTCTAATTCTCAGCCTTGTTGTACATATTCAATATCTAAACATATTTTACTAAAACATAGGTATTCAAATGTTACAATTAGAAATTCTACTACTGAATCAACTATCATATCACATTATATTATTATACCTTGCATTACATCATATCATTCTTAATATAATGACAACATCAACAAAACATTAACATTTTATCGTTTGATGTGTGTGCATGCAAGAGATGCCACTGCTCCTCCATCTAGGCTGGTTCATTCTCTTCACTATCATCACCTACATATATTATAAAAACACGTCAGTAACGATTGTTACTAGTCCAAAAATATAACTAATATCAAACTGGTTATGAGATCAAACTCTCATATGAAAGAAACAATCATATACTTTTCATGAACTCTCTGAAGGCACCTACTGAGGAGCCACTGGGCTGTAGATCCGGTAGCATCTTGAACTGACTGTTCTGCTCTTGTTGATTTTCTCATGTCATTTGCTGGTCCCTTGGGACTACTAGTATATCCTAAGCCCTCTCCTTACCTCCATAATTCTCCTGGCCTTGAGCACAAAGACCGAGTACTCTCAGGCAGTCGCTTTTAGTACCATTTGAACTACAAGTCCGGACATGCGCTGTACTAAATAGTACCTATAAACCTCCACATTTCTCTGGGTGTGAGGAACTCAAAACGGGAGTTTTCTGGATTGGAACAGTCTGCTCAAAATCCAAAGCCCCCTTTGACAGGCACATGCCCACTCATGTAGCACGGTTATTGAATTTTCCATCTCTCGTCTCACTGAAAACTCGATAAAAGTATATTTAGGCTTGGGAAAAGATTTATATAATAGGCCCGAAGGCAACTATTGGTGGATCTTATTTTCGAAAACATACTCGACGAATTTCATCCTCGAGGGTTATTAATCCAAAAGATCGATCGATTAAATGACTCGGGTTAAGTGGGGTCCAATAAAATACCACTTAACTCGTCCTGCAAGTAATAAAATAAAACACAATAGAGTAGAGTGTAAAATAAGGAGCCCTAAACGGACTTGGTATAAACTCCAATCGTGTCCACGCGCTTAGATGGCGAACTCCTACTCTGTACTTACACATCAATTTAGAAGCCAACACCCACTAACTGAATGATGCATTAAATTCATCATAAACATCACAGATACAATGCAATCATCATCTAATAATACTCAAATAATCATCAATGTAAAAATATCTCATCTTATTCGTCTCAATTTTATTATATTTTTCTAAGTTAAGTTGTAATCAATTAGCATGATCAAATATAATTTACTTAATTAGATTACAAACTATCAATCAAATTATGCAAATTATTACTTTATTTACAATAGATATTTATCACAACAGTTAATCAATATTAGCATGTTGTGCTAATAAATATAAATTTTAAATAATTAAATCAGATAAAATTCTATACCTAATCGTTAGTCACACGACGACAGTGACAAGGTTGTGGCTAGCTTGAGTGAGAATCGTGAGGATAAAGGGAAGGAAGAAAAAGAAGAATGAAGTTGGGTGAGAAGGATGGTAGTGGTTGAATGATAAAAGTGTGAAATATATAGATGTTAGGGGAAAGAAAACGAATGGTCGGTGAGAAAAATAAATGGTTGCCTCGAAATTAAAATTTGACTCGACTTCGATTCGAGTAAAAAATAATACTAAACCGAACACTCTAAAAATAAAAATAGGTTCACAGAGTTCTAAGCTCTCGTTCATTTCCGTTCGAAGCTAGCCAAGCACCTGTGGACCCATTTACCCGCCTTGTAACCAGTCCAACGTCAAACAATATTTGTCTTAGAAGGAATATATTCGATACAGCAAAGGGGTTAGAAAAGTCTAAGTCCATCCCTGACAAATGACAAATGAGGTTTAGACGTCAGAGGGTGGTGATCTTCTTCCGTGTGGGCCAAATTTGTTCCGTGTTCAGCCAACAATTAGTCTTTGTCAAAGGCGCAAAAAGATTTTGAGACTCTTGAAATCAGGGTTGTACTTGGACATGTTAGGCCACTCAATTAAATTTTATTATATGTTTTTTGTATAAAATATATAGCTGGGCCTTTCAAAAAATAAAAAAATAAAAAAAGTCGGGGGTTTAGAATTGGACAAACCTCCACCAGATGAAGTACCCCATGTGAGGCGCTTGCGAAAGCCATGTTTCGAAGATACTTTTCTTTTATAAGGAAGTCTTTGATCGATTGAGTCTTTTTTACTCCCATGATCCTGTCTGGTAGCAGCACATTTGGACAGCAATTTTCACTTGTCCGTATGTATGTATATATATATATATAGAGGGGCTATTGTGCGCTGCATCAAAATTTTCACTTATCTGCACAGCAGCTCATTATATTGTGGGCCGTTGGATTTTCATCCAACGGCCCACAATTAAAAAATTCCCCCACCAACACCCTCCCGCCTCCCCCCTCCCTCCCTCCCGCCGCCGTCGTCCCACCGTCCGCTCCAGCTCGGAGCTTTTCCAACGGTCGCCCCCGCCCCCGACCCCGACCTTCCCCGCCGGTCGCCCCCGCCCTCCCGCAGTCGCAGTCGCCCCAGGCCCCGCTCGCAACTGCCGGCCCATCCCCCCGCCCTGCCCGCAGCTGCTGCCTCCCCACCCCCCACGTTACGACCCCCCGTCCCCCGCCCCCGCCTCCGCTCGCAGCCCCCGCCCCACCCTCACGATCCCCTCACCCACCCCGCCGCGGCGATCGCCCGCCCCCACCCCGCCCACAGGCGCGGCCAACCCCCCCCCCCTTTCCCCACCACCTCCCTGCCCCCGCTCGACCCACCCTCGCGATCGCCCCAACCCACCCCTCCCCGCGGGCGGCCGGCGACGACATCGCCGGCGGTGGGGTGGGGCAGTAAAACAGAGGGTGGGTAGAAGAAACAGGGGAGGGTATTAGTGTACTAAAAATTTTACTCGGTCACGACTCAAGTCAAGTTTTTATTACGAAATAATTTTTTTAAATGAATTAATTTCATAATAAAAACTTGACTTGGGCCCGATTCGACTGAATATGACGAATTAAATTTAAAAAATAAAAAAATAATTTTATAATTCTGCACGGGATCGAGTCAAGTTTTTATTACAAAATAAATTAAAAATAATAAAATAATTTCGTAACAATAACTTCACTCTATCCTGACGCGAGTCAATATTACGAAACTAATATTAAAAAAAATAAAATAATTATGTAACAAAAACTTAATTTGATCCCTATTTGAATCAAGTTATTATTATAAATTTTTATTGACTAAATCGTAATTATAAAATTATTTTATTTTATTTTTTAAAATTAATTTCGTAATAAAATAAGCCCCGAGTCGGATCGAGTTAAGGTTTTATTACAAAATTATGCTATTTTTTTAAAATTTATTTCGTAATATTAACTCGAGTCGAGATTGAGTTAAGTTTTTATTACAAAATTATTTTATTTTTTGAATTTATTTTGTAATATTAACTTGAGTCGGGATCAAGTCGGGATCAAAATTATTTTATTTTTTTATTACAAAATTATTTTATTTTATAATATTGACTCGATTTAGAGCGAATCAAGTTTTTATTACATAATTATTTTATTTTATTTTTTAAAATTTATTTCGTAATATTGACTCGAATCAGGAGCGAGTCAAGTTTTTATTACGAAATTGCCATCACCACCCCCCTCATATGTTTTTGCCATTACCGTTGTTTTTGCGCGGCACCGTCAGCGGTGCTGCACGTGACGTCGGCGGGCGGTTGTGGCGTTACAGGCAGAGAGGGGGAGGGAAACAGGGTGGTAGGGGGAGACGGCGTGGGGGCGGCAGGTGTGGGGGGCAAGGGCCGGGTGACAACGGCGGGGGCGGGGTGTGGCAGGTGTGGGGAGGCAGGGGAGGGAGGGGTAGGGGGCTGGGGGGCGGGGCGGGGCGGGGGTTGGGGCATGGGCCGTCCACGGCGACGGGGGCGGGGTGGGGTGGGGGCTGGTGTAACACCCCAAATCCGGTTCACGCTCGTGAACCGAACCGGCATGTTACAGGCCCCGGTTAGGTCGGCTAACGCGAACCTAACTCGTGCGGATCCAATCTCGGCGTCTTAAGATGAAGATACGATCTGTCATGAATGAATGCAAGCACAAAATCCTAACATGGCACTACATGAATGACATACAAATTAAATTTCACACCATCACAATTACGAGCAAAATCGATGAAAATTCTGAAGTAAAACTAACAGGGTCTCCCCTAAAAGTGCAATTATGGGCCCACCCTGTCAAAATAATATATATACAAATATGTCGGCATGCATTAACAATCACACAAAATCTCATTTATAACATATTCATTCTGAAGCTCGGGTCTCA